>VXBW01003930.1:1197009-1241483 GCA_013400375.1 Thinocorus orbignyianus | reverse complement strand
CCAGTGGTTTGGGACTTCACCCCAGAGCTATTGCAGGACCCTGATAAAGTGACAGAGTATTTAAAGGGGAAATGTGGTGGCTGTTCTAGAGACGCACAACTCACTGCTCTGTGCTGGGCCCTGGCCAGCATCTACCAGACGCTACTCAATACTGTAAAGCATCCCCAGGAGAAAGAGAGGGGGACCAGGCCCACAGGCAGCGTGGCTACTGCCCCTTCTGTGGCAAGTGCTGCAACTTCTCCAGCCCCAGGGGTGGACACTGGAGGGAGTGTTGCGGCTACTCCAACCCCAGGGGTGGATACTGCAGCAGGTGCTGCAGCTAGTCCAAACCCAGAGGTGGACACAGTAGCCGATACCACGACCATCCTGACCCCAATAATAGGTACTGAAGCCAAATCCGAAATCCAGGAGGAGACCAGTGGCGCCATGTGGTGCTTCTGTTGCCGCTGAGGCTAAACCATGACAATGTAAAAAAAATGTTTGGGCTTTTTATTTGTTATTTTGAGGTGATGACTGATTGCATGGAAGTATTTCTTTGTTTCCTACTCATGTACCCTGTAAAGGTCCTTGAAGTCACCAAATGCTTCATAAAGTTGTTTTAGTGTTTTGGAAAACAACAGATGTAGGATTATTACTTTCATCTCTGTAAAATGTGCATTTTTTTTTCCATCTCAGAGCTGGAGGTTCATTGTACAGGTATACAAGGACATTATATAAAATATAATGACCTGAAACAATGCTGTTCCCTCCTCCCTGTAATATTTTTGCTGTTACAGATTCTGTTATTGCGGGACTAAGTGCACCTGCATACCTTGAGCCCTTCTGGGAGGCTGGAAATTTGTCCTTTTGTATTCCACTGGGACAAAGCTGCTATTTCTGGCTTTGTAGGTTGCAACGGCATCAGACTCACAAGTAGTGATATTTTAATGTACATAAAGCTGTTTTCCAGTGCAGGCTGAATCTTCTCCCCTCTCGGCCCCAAGGGAGCATGTAGCAGGGGGTGGGAGGAGCAGGATGAGCCATTACTGAACAGGTTGACTTTTTAAAGAAAATGTGAGCTGTTTGAAAATGCTCCTACATGTGCAATGTTCCAGGCAATCCTGGGAGATGGATGAGCAGTGAGAGTGCAGGTGAGGGCAGGCAGAGGCACGGGAGAAAATGTTGCTTTCGTGTCTCTGTCCCAACAGGAATAATTTCCACATAAATAGCACCTATCTGTTATTTAACACTTAAATCATCAAAGTGTCCATCAGCAAGGGGCTCTTTTGTGCTCAGTGCTCCACAAATATAAAAGTGTGTGAATGGGAAAGCACGGGAATGGTTTATGGCTCTGCTTTTAAGGCAAGGAGATTGTGCAGGTGACCTCTTCAGAGCTCTTACACCCCATTATCTATTCATCATCTATTATAACTCTTCCTTGTTGCACAAAGTTTATCCTGCATTTCATCAGGTAGGAGCCTGGCGTGCACAAATCAGATCAATGGTCTGGTTTCCTAGAGTTAACTTAGGGAAGCTAAACTTTCCTCCTGGTGTCTAAGTAAAAATCACTCATCTACACTTGTGTACATGTTGGCGTTGTGTAAGTCAATAGTAATGCTGTTTTTGAATGATCCATCAGAAAAAAAAGTAGAAAAAAAAGTGTACCTTTAGCCTAATCCTTTCTGGGTTCTTGGACACGAGGCAAGATGGATAACAGGGAAAACAGCCTTCATTATAAGACTGATGTCAGCTTTGCTTGTTTTGGCCTTACTCTAGCATTTCCTGAAAATGTTGCTTTCCTGTTTTCACAGAGCCACAGTGTTTGCATACTGCAGATGGTTGCCTGCATTAATTTAGGGGTCCCCTAGCCTTACCTGGCATGGCTGTGCCAGGGGATATCACTGAACTCCAGCATGCCATGTGTAGTGCATGACTTGCTCCTCACAGCTCAGCAAAGCAGCTCATTGAATGAGCAGAACTGATTAATTAATCTGAGATAAAGGAGGCTCCTTAACATTCCCTTCCCTCTAAACTTCTTTTTTCTGTGGGGCTTGGCAGTGACACTTCACATGAAACAAATAGGAAAGTGTCCTGGATGAGTGAATGTTGTTAGGACTGGGTGAATTATAGTGACGTGGGAATCACGGGTGACATTTGTGTCTCAACTGTGCACCTAAGGAATGTGTTTTTCTAGTGATGGATGGCATGCCTCATGTGCCCTGTCTCTTATCTCCCAGTATGGCATTTCTGGGGCATTGGGGAAGCAGGAGGAGCACTGGATGACAGGATTTTCTAGGACCACGTGGAAGGGATGCTAAGGCATTTCCCAGTTTGACCTCTCTCCATCTGTAGGTGCAGCTTACCACTGTGAGGTGGTTATAAGGGCTTCCCCTGTATTTTGCAGGTTAATACAGTTTTGCTGTGTTTTGCTTGTCATGCAGAGGCCCTATTTCATCTCTGAGGATGCTCATTCTCCTTGGAGGAGCTATGGCAAGTGGCAGAGGAGTTTGTCCCCTTGCATTATTTTTTCTACAGGAGGAAGTTTTTTTAACCCAAAACTATTGGTGTTAGGGTGGGAGGTTAAGATTTCTGAAAGTGGGGCTCTGCATGCCTTTCTACATGAACTGCTGGGTTTGTGGGTACAGGATAACCCTGACAAGCTTTGTCAGGCATTTCTGGCACCTATCTGACAAACATTATGCCTCATGCGGTGTTCTGGTTGCCCAGCTACTTGCTTCTATGATTCTACTTATCCATTCCAGCCCCTTTGGCATATAGAATCCCACGGGTTGTTATTTTCCACAAATACGGCCCAAGACCATTTAGAGGTCCCAAGCCACGTAGTAACAGTGTCTACCTGGGCGGCAGCAGGAGGGATAGCCAAAACCTTCTGTACAGAAGAGCCAGCTGCCTTTCTGTCATGCAGGTGTGCAGCTGTGCTGATGAACTCCAACTTTTGAGGGGCAATCAGAGGACATTTCAACTTTCTATGGTCTTTCTCTTCTCTCTCTAGCAGAATCTGTTCAGGTGCACACACTGAGACAATTCATCACTGCTTCCAAGGATTTAG
Organism: Thinocorus orbignyianus; assembly: GCA_013400375.1. Classification (NCBI taxonomy): domain Eukaryota; kingdom Metazoa; phylum Chordata; class Aves; order Ciconiiformes; family Thinocoridae; genus Thinocorus; species Thinocorus orbignyianus. The sequence goes on along the minus strand of VXBW01003930.1, from coordinate 1,238,434 downwards.
ATTTGTGTCTCCACTAGGTGGGAGAAAGGACTCGCATTCACATTTCGTGTTTGCAACATTGGCATAATGCTCTTGTGTTTGCAGTGGCTGAGCTGGTGGCTGGCTCCCTGTGTGCCTGTGTTCATTGTGTCTAGGGCAGATGGGCATTGTGGCTTCTCTATCATACCACTTAACCGAGCTGACTCATTTTATTCTTTTTCCTTAGCTGGAAATATCTGAAGCCTGATGCTGATCTGCTGTGTGCTCCAGGGCATGGCACAGTTGGCTGGTCTGCAAGTTGATCCACATGCCCTGTTGAGACTTGTTCTTACTATCTCTTGGAGAAGAAGACTTCATCCAAGGATCAACAGCTTTGGAGTTTAGAGAACCTCAGAAGGAAGTGAGTAGGTCACAATTGTGCTTGTGATGAATTGTGCTTGTCTGGTGTGTTGGCCTTGGTCTCTACCATGTCACATTGGCACCAGGTCTTCTCAGAGTGATATTAATATCTGGTTTTGAAGATGATGATGAAACTCATGCTGGCTGAGGGGGATGTAAGTAGGGTCTCAGGGAAATAGGCTTGGATGCAACTAGCCTCCATTAACTTGGGTGTTGAGGTCATGTCTGGGAAGGTGCAGTAGTATGTGGAAGAATGTTCCTTGTGATTTCTCAGGGTTGCAGAGGCCAGAAGGTCGTCAATTCACTATGCACACAGGAGTGGATCTAGGATGGGATGTGATTCTTTCCAGAACCAAGGTAGGACCTGTTCTGGGATTTCTAGGGCAGGAGGTGGCAGTTTCGTTCCAGGCCTGGTGTTGCAATTGCTGATTTTCCATCCCTCCTTCACTTACACACCCTAATTTTGCTAGGGTTACGTAGACTATAGTTAACAAGCCTTGTGCAAGCATAAGAGAGTTGTGAGGAGAATACTGAATGAATTGTGGGTGGTCATTGAGTGGGATGGGTGAGATTAATGCTTCTCCTGCAGTTTCTATGCATTTTGTTTACAAGGTGAAAGAATGGGAGGTAGCTGTGCAACAGATTCACAGCCCGGAAGGGCTGGCAGATCACCTGCACTGTGGTCCCTCTGCCACATCTCACCTCTTAAACATCCCATAGCAAGCTTCATACTGACTGTCACAACTATAATGTGTGAACAGAGACAAACTGCAAAGGTCCTGAGCTGTATGGAGGGATTACTAGCTCTCTGCATAGAGTACTGAAAACCACTGGGAGTTTCATGGAATCACAGAACGGTTAGAGTTGGAAGGGACCTTAAAGATCATCTAGTTCCAACCCCCCTACCATGGGCAGGGACACCTCTCCCTACAGCAGGTTGCTCAAAGCCCCATCCAGCCTGGTCTTGAACACTTCCAGGGATGGGGCAGCCACAGCTTCTCAGGGCAACCTGTTCCAGTGTCTCACCACCCTCACAGGAAAGAATGTCTTCCTACTATCTAATCTAAATCTCCCCTCTTCCAATTTAAAACCGTTACCCCTTGTCCTGTCACTGGACTCCCTGAAAAAGAGTCCCTCTCCAGCTCTCCTGTAGGTTCCCTTCAGATACTGGAAGGCTGCTATAAGGTTTCCAGCACTTCCATCTTCTGTTGCAATACCGTTGTTATTATGGATAGCAATATACATACCAGGTAACTCCTTCCTGGCAGTTGCTGTTTCAGAGGCTATTAAGCTTGCAGATGAACAGTTCTTTGTCTAAGTTAGCGCCTAATCTTTCACAGGACAATATCTTTAGAGCTATACCCATCTGGAGTCTGAGTCAAAATCAGATTCACTTTCTGTTAAAACTGCAGATTTGGAGAATTACACTGTGTCAGCAGGGGAGGAGGGGAGAGATTTTTTTGGTAAGATGATGAAGGAGCTGTGGGTACAAAATGGCAGCATTAAATCTTTGTCAGGGGATCTTAGGAAGGATAATGTCTTGCCACGTAAAAAACCCCAAAACAGAGATAATGGACGCTTACGTGAAAGCAAATGATACGTAATTTTTGAGCATGCTGGGTCATGGACTGCTTATTCAGATGTCATTTTTAAGTTCATTAGCTTTGTTTCCCCCCTCCGCTTGGTATTTTAATATAAATTCTAAAACCCTACTTACATTTTGTTTCTATCCCCGTGTTTTGAAAATATTGTCTAGGACAGCTTTAGTTTCCCTTGTATTATCTCTTCCTTGAGATGTGAGTATTAATATGATTTGGAGGATGAAATACAGGTTCACATATTTTCCGTGCTGCTCACTGTAGAGCTAGGAAATTACTAACTTGACACCTTCCGTTTGTCTCTGGGTTTTCAGTTGTGTGATGCTCCCTGCCAAACGGGAGTGAGTTATAGATGGGAACTGTTGGGGTTTTAATCTTGGATGGTGTACGCTATAGGCAGAGTTTTCCAAGGGCTCTGATGCTGTATTTCTGATGAGAGTTTTTGCTTTTCAAGTAGGGTTGTGCTAGAGAAATGTGTGCACCTCCTGGCTGTCCTTAGGCCTCTAAGGGTATAAAGGTAGCTCTTTCTCTCCTAATATTCTTTTTTTTTTTTCTTCTTTGATTCTCTCTCATGCCCCATGATTCTCTAGTCACACACCCTCACACTCCTGGGTTTCCACCTGGGTTCCTGGAAACCACTGCAATGCTCCTGGAAGGAAATGTCTGTGTTTGCTCCCTGCACGAAGCTTAGGGGATGCAGATGTGGGATGGCACTGGAAGGGCATTATACAGTGGAAGACTGCAAACAGTTCCTGAGTTTGAATAATTCTTGTTCCCCTTTGTGGTTTTTTTTTTCCCTAGCTTGATTATGTTCAGATTACTTTTTTTTTTTTTTAAAAAAAAGATATCTCCCAAAATACTAGGTTTTATACTTCCACTTGATCTCTTAGTCACTCATGAATCCTGTTTTTTCTCATTGTATTTTCCGTCTATTTTGATTTCTATTATTGTGAAGAATTTCAAAATGGTATAGAAAGCTCTTGACTTTTTTTCTTACATGCCTCTATTTGTATTGGAAGACAACTAGTAAAATATAGTGGAAAAATACCCTCATATTTTCTAGTTATGCTATATCTGTCTTTTGTTGTGACCCTCTGACCAAATAATATCCTCAGCTGCTTAGATACCCTCTCATTATAACCATTAGGTTAAGTGCTGAGGACAAAATGTATATACTGTACCTTAAGTTTCTAATCACATTGGCAGAGTTTAGATTGGTACTATCTTTTTTTTTTTTTTAATGACAAGCAATTTAGTTTCTTGGATGAGGTAGTTAATTGCTTCTTTATTGTCTTATAGCCCCAGCAAAGCTTTTTTTTCTTTTCTTTTTGTCTGTGTAAACCTCTTGTCCTCTACTTTAAGTGTTAGCTTTTTTTTTTGTAGAGAAAATGCAAAAAAAAAAAAGAGTCCACAAAATGCGTGTTTTTTTTTTTAATGGGGATTTTGATCTAAAAATCATTTTTCCAGTGCAATGAAAAATCTCAACAAAGCAAGCATCTGTAAACAAATCAAACTCTAGCTGAGCTCTGAGTCGTGACTCTTAAGTCCTAAGGTGAGGAGAGGGGCCACTGGGGTCTGTGGCGGGGCGGAGTGAAATTTAAGGAAAATTCCATTTGAGACTTCCCATTTGTTATTCTGCTGGTTTCAAGGACTTCACAGCCACAGAGGCTAGAAACTTGTCATTATCCTTTAGCGCAATTATTATGATTCTCATGTGATCTCTTGCCACCAAGCAGCTGAAGCTTGGAAGAAAGCTCCTAAAATATTTTAAGACAAGGAAATCATGAGGATTTAGGAGTAATGCATTAGGCTCCTGAACTTTTATCTGTTTCAAAATGCTGGAGAACTGCTATTTAGTGGATTTGGCCTGGAGTAAGATGGCCTGAGATGTTTGTATACATGGAGTAACTGCAAAGCAAGCTGTTTCATACTAAAATATGAACTACAGAGTCACGCTGTATACTTAGATGTGGGTATGGTGTGTTGGTTGTCTAAGAAAAATCTTGTAAGCAGGGGGATGATTAACTGAACATGATCTAATGTTCCTGCAGAGCTGTGGAACTGAGGGCAGGCGTGGACATGCTGGTTAGTGAGCACGATCCCAGTTTAATGCCTGAATGTCAACCTTGTACCTGGAGGTTGCCAAAAAATCACTCGGATTTTCTTTGGGTGGAGGGTTTCAAGTGTTGAAGTGCTCATTTGATTGAGAAGGTGACGCTGGGGACACTGATTTGTTACGGACTGCCGAGGGCAGGAAATGCCAGAGCTGCACTTTCACCTTTTGGAGTTGAGATTGCTTTCCTTTCTAATCAAGTTGAGGCCATCCAGGTCTACTCCAAACTGTGGGCTTTAGCCTTGAGAGACTTAGTTCTTGCGGGTCACTAATTTCAGGGAGGAAGGAGGCCTGTCATCTCTCTCCTGGGATATACGGTGGAAAGGTCATGTGCAAAACAGGGAGAAATATATTTGTTTCTTCTGCCAGGTAGATGTGTAAGCACTCCTATGCTCATTTAGCATGGGTATTGTTGATGGTAAATCTAGCACTTTGAAGTCTGTTGCTGTATTAACTTTTTGGAAAAAGTTACATACATGGATTTAGGTTCCTGCAAACACAGAAGCCATGGTGAAAATATGGCACGTTCTCAAAAAAATTAATTCAATCTCCAAAAGGACTTAGTTTGCTAAGACTCTAAGTATGGGTGCTGGGGGTATAGTGAGTCCTTGTAACTCAATGAGTTTGTTTTAAGACTTGTTGATAAAGTTGTATTAGAATAAATTGACCATGGAATTGGTGTAAGGCAGGGAAAAATCATTGCATGGTGTTATTTTACAGAGAAATAGTGTAGGACTAAGTGTATTGTAAAGCAGCTGCATCCTGGAGCAGGTTTCAAGTAGGACAGTGTGTGAAGGGAGCAGGCAGGGGAGGAAACCCTGAAGGGGGGCCAAAAGTGTTAGCGGAAGGAGTCACCCTGGTTGGGTTGCCTGCAGGAGTGGAGCTTCATCATCCTTGTGCCCTGGACTGGTCCTAACATGCAACAGAGCCTGATGTTCTCCCACACTGCTGGAGAAGTGTCCCTGTAACCGTGGGCAGGTCTAAGCCTCACAAGAGAGCAGCTAATGACATGCAAAGGACCTGCCTTCCAGTCTGACTGCTTCCTATGTGGTCTCTGTAGGAACTTCTCTTTGCATATGTAAGCCCGAGGTAGAGAAGCTGGCTTGCAGTCATTCTTAGCCCCACAGGGAGCTATGAACACTTATGTTAGCTGTGCTTACAGCACGTTATTCCTTAGCTCTGCACTTACACAGCACCACTAAGCACCTGCTAATGCTCTGGAGGATTTTTAACCATGCATAGCTTGATTAAATACAAACTGAGCCAGATATGCAAGGAAAATGCAGCTGCAGTCACATAAAGTCTGCAGGCCTGTAGCTAGGTGTAGGTGACCGTTAAGTGGGTGGTTTGTATCCAAACAAGCTCCTGGTGATAACGTCACATTTGCTAACCGTGATTGTCATTGCTGGAACTAGATAGGGCAAAGGCTCCTTCCAGGCGTTAAATATTTTCTTGCTACTTTACAGAGATTAAACAAAAGCAAGGGATGTGTTTCCTGATCACAGGCAAGTCCCTCTGATTTACAGCCACGTGGGCAAGAGCAGAGCCACTTACACTTGGAGAGCTGTTTATAGGAGCACAATGACAATGAAACAGCTCTGGACCCTACAAGGTCCTGATGAAATGCCTCCCTTGCACTCTGTTCCCACTGGGATCTGCTCCTATAGCTACAGTGTAAGATGTTTGAAAATCCTACTGGCTTTGTTGAGGCTTAGGACTAGATGTATGCAAGGGCTGGTGGTCCCAGCCTCACAGGGAAAGAGGTTATTTCACTGAAAATGTTCAGATGCTGGGTTCAGCCTGCCCCTGGGCTCTGCTGAGATGGCAGGTACAGGTGAGGCTGGGCTGGGGATGCTCCTCCCTGGGAAAAGACCACCTGAATTGCATGTGAGGGCCAAGGCGAGAGAAGAGCGTTGTTCTAAGTAAATTGTCAGCCGCCTTTCTGTGTGTCCTCCCCTCGCTCCCGCTTTCTCCTCACCGACATATCAGCGATGTTTATTAAGAGATGACAAGTCTATCAGGCCTCATAAGCAGCCTTTCACAAGGAGGAGATCTTATATCCAGAGAGCATCATCAATCTTGTCTCTGCTCTGCTCTTCTGAGCAGCTGATAGCGAACAAGGCTCCATCCTCTTCCCCCCTCCTTCCCACCCCTTCCCCTCTCCTCTCCTCCACCAACCCTCTGCAGCACAGCGGGAGCCAGCAAAAGAGAGATTTGATTTGCATAAAGTGTTTCTGGTGCAAGAGAGAGAAGAAGCAGAGAGAAACCCAGCTTCTCCCTAAGAAATGTAACGCTGCTCTAGGACGGCATCCCCCACTGCCTGGGTCGGAGGTGGTCCAGGGATGCACAGTGAAATGCACCCCAGTCTGCTGCCCAGGTGGCACGCAGCTGGAGGCTGGTTGATTCTGGGGGGATCAGCACCGAGCAGGGTTGGTGGGTAGATAGAGACTAGAAAATCCCCCTCCCTAGCTGAGGCTGATGCCGTACCAGCGGGGGCAGAGGTGTAGGAACAAGGCTGTGGTCCAGCTGTGCCCTTGTGAGCTTGTATCCCTGCTGGTGAAGCACAGGCCATGCAGACCTGTTGTGGTACTTCTCTACAGCTCGGCAGTCTCTGCTGACAGCTGTGGCTGTTAAATGGGGACATGGGCTGGAAAGGGTATCCTGTGCAGACCAAACGGGTAGAGCAGATGTGCTGTCCTTCAGTATGCAAGAGGGAAGGGGCAAATCCAGGAAATAATGTACAAGGGGTCAAAAATCCCATCTCAGCAGGAATCATCACTTTTGCTTCTATTTTACAAAATTCCTCCTGTGTTATAACTAACTTTTTTTTCTGTATGTTCTCCATATGTGACACTTATGGTGAGCTGCTAAGTTGGAAAACCAATGTTACTTTTTCTCCCTGATCAAATTGAATTTCCAGTTCTTTCCCCCCACCCATTTTCTACTTCTTTCTTTTTTTTCTTTCCTTTTTAAAATTCTCTTCCTCACCTTGGCTTTTATCTAAAGACCCTGACTGTTTAGGACTAGATTTTGTGTGCAGATTTAGTCCTGAAAAGTAAAGATGTGTTAAGAAAAGCCACCCAATGCCTCTTTCCAATTGTCCTTCCGGGCTGTCCTCATGCTGGCAATGCTTGGGTCTCTGAGAAGACATGGATTTAGTTTTGGGAGCTTGTTAGGTAGCATAGTAGTGAGCTTATTCAACAAATATTTTTATTCCCTGGTCTCTCTGAGAGTTTTGCAGTGGTGTTTGTGGCAGAGAGAGGGGACTGAATTATCTGTGGAGGGGTGAGTTTTAGCCCATGGCAGCTCTGAGCTGAGCCCTGTACGTCCTCAGCTCCCTGCCTCCCACTGCAGGAGACAACTAAAAAAATCACCTTTATCAAATATATATAATCCCACAACCAAGGATTTAGGCTATCAGGCTTGCAAGTGTGGGACAAACGTTGACACATTGTGGTTAAAAATGTTGCTGAAACCTGCATATATGATATGCTTTCTTTTTTAAACTAAAAACTGTAGACAGTGCCCCAGATACAATCAGGATGCACCTCACCAAGTTTTGCATAGACAAACAGTTTCTGTCTGAAGATGTATCAGAAAAGCTGGCAATTTCAAAGAGTTCCCATTAAAGCTTTATGATGAGAAATTGAACGCAAACCTCACAGAATATTCAAAGCATTAAAACTAACCCTGTGTGAAATTTCCTACCAGTCCCTCTAGGAGGACATGTACTTCCAGAGGAGGAGGCGGGAGTTTATGCTCCATTTTAAGACTCCTCGAGCGCAGCCCCGACCAGGATGGCAGCAGAAGCTGCCTGTGTTAACAGATCCTCATGGGACATGGAGAGAAATACAAGGCTTTCTTGGAGGCATTTGAAGTCTGATCTCGCTCCCTTGAGCTGGGTGGGAAATCTGTTAGTTCACATAGCACAGACTCGGGTGTGATGAAAGGTGGAGGGTGCGGGGAGGACTGTGCGGCTTGGCATGTGTACCTGCAGGTTAGTGCTTGGACCCCAAACTGCCAAATGAATTTGGCTTGTATTGAAAGAGTGGCTGAAATAAAGAATTGGGAAGAGGAGAGGAGGAGGCGGAAAGTGGCTCTCAGTTGAAAAAAGGCCCATTAGAAGAGAAATGATTATGCATGAAGGGATGTCAGGAGTTGCACCAAGATTCATACGACTCAGTCTGGTGTTCATGATGGCTCCAGCACTGGGTGTTTTAGTGGAAGGTGGAGGAAATTGTAGTGCTGATGGCTGGGGGGTGTGTGTGTGACTTAATCCCATTCTTCTCTGTCTTTCAAAGGTCATTCAAAGCCTAAGGGTTTATGTCCCTTCCAAAATTCTGTAGCATTATGATTAGGTATCATTACACTTGCTGCCTATAATATACCAACATTAGTCTTTCAATACATACACATTCCCCACCTGTCCTCTTCCTTGGAAGCAGGGGTCTGAATAGCCTGACACATCTTTCCTCTGTCTTGCTCTGCCCTGTGCTCCCTGGATGCAAGGGCAGACTGTGCCAGCACTGCCGGTTGAGGTTTGCTTGTTGCATGAGGGAGGCAACAACCAATGCTGCAGTTTCCATTTTAGTGAGGTCTGCATTCCCCAAAAGAAGATGCCCATTCCTGGCTTTGTGGGATCTTGCTGCAACCTTTCAGGACCATTTCACTGAGAGAGGTATGCTGGCAGGTCACTCCATTCTGGCTCAGCCTAGGCTGCCGGCCAGAAGGGCAGGTAGCACTGAGTGAAATGATATATTGCAAGTTCATGATTGCACCTCTGTGTTTGGTATTCAGGTGGCTTCACATGCTTCATGTCTCTTCCCCTGGCATAAACGAGCATGGGGCTTCTCTTACACCTGTGCAGGACTTGGCTGTTTACATGTCTCTCCCTGCTCCTTTGCTATTTGGGACATTTATTTCCCTGGGCTGGACCATTCTTAGGAAGGGGCTGAGGTGACTGGAACAGGTCACCTTTTACTGTCCAGGTCTGTAGTTCATGACCAAATGGCAGTTTCTCTATCAAACGGGCTCGGTGACTCAGCGCTCCTTGGACAGCAATTCGTCACTGGGGTTCCATGACCTCCCTGTGTGGGCATGGCTGGGGAGATGGACAGCAGCAGCTTGGGAGAATGGAGCTGGAACTACATTCCTGTCCCCTGGGATCAGCAGGTCAGCAAAGGTTTCTGCCAGGGAAGAGCTGTTAGAGAAGTATGTAGAGAAGACCTCAGGGCTAATGAGTGGACAGAGGCAGAGCTCGAATCACTGCTGCTGCAAGCCCTTCAGCTGCAGCAGACAAGGTGCTGCTGTGAGCTCATGTTTCCCTTGCTAAAATCAGAGGTCCGAGGTGTGTAAAGATCAACACTGGGAAGATGTTGAAGACACTCAGTGCAAAACTGGGACACGGTAAGGCTGGGCTGTACTAACGGTGGAGGGTAGGAAGAAAAGAGTTGCAATATGCTATGTTTGATCTGTGGGCTGTGCACAGGGGACAAAGAGGAGTGCTGGCTCGATGGGGAAGCCAGCACTACAGGGCTTGGTACTGCAAGATGATCCAGCATCTGTCCTTACAGCAACACCTCTGGCCAGAGGCTGAGGTGGGCACCAGCACCTCCTCTAGGCTGGAGGCATAACGGGTCAGCGTGGGTAAAAGCCATCATTGAGGCTGGCATATAATACACATATCCTTGGGCAGAGGTTTGTCTGCCAGTTAAAGCCTGTGCTTTGTTAGTCCCAAGGCACAGGAGGGGCTATGCCATGCCAGCCAAGTCGTCTTACCCTGTGAACCTTTCTATCTCCATGCTGCTGCAAGTGGCTTTCTTTGGCAGCTGCATGGCAAGGGGCTGTCCTGCGCCATGGGAAGAAGCTCTGTGGGCCACAGGGAGAGTGTGCCCCGCAGAGGCAAGGTCTGAGGAGCATGTGTGACTGCAGGGACACCCCAATTTTTGTGAAGTGGCAGCTTTCTTGGGACAAAATGTCTTCTTCCTGGGAACTACCACTGCTGCAGAAGTTGGTATGGTTTCTAAAGCTGCTCCCCAGCTACTGTGGTAAATCTTACAGCTTTTGTCTTGCTGCGTTAATGAGGAAGGGGCGAGAGTTAGCTCCATCACTTTGTGTTAGCTCTAAAACACGCATTGGCTCAGGAGAAAGCCCCTTCCTGTATTAGAAATGCCACAGTGATGGGCAAGCCAACTTCTTGGCTGGCTTTTGCTCGGTCTCTGACGTTTGAGCACAGCATTCAGGCTCCAGCTTCAAACACCAGTGTGGCTGTGGTTATGCTATGGCTGATGGACCCCACAGCCATTAATGAGCTTACGGGAGCGCTCCTCTCTTCTTTGAAATGCTGTGACTCACGTCTGACCGTGGAGAAGAGCAGCTGCAGCCTCCAGGAGAGCCTGTAATGAGGCCAGGATCTCCAGCACGGGGCCTGCTTTCTGTCAGCTCTTGGAGGAGGCCGTGGGTAATTACCTCTCCTGTCTGCTCTTCTCTGCTGCCGGCTTCGCTTCAGGTTCAAATGCTCACTGACAGGGAGAAGGGTTTTCAGATACATAATTTAAAATTCTGATGGCATGTTGTCAGGTCAACATGCTGCAACATGGGAAGAGATTTTACATCATAAGGACTCTGGTGTCATTCTTGGCTATGTTGCTCGTCTGGCGCATTTCTACCTGTTTGAAGGGTACATGGTGCGTGGATTTCTTACTGCTTTTGGGTTTCCCTGCAGTGGGGTTATAGCTGTGCATTGTCTCTTCTTGCCAGACCTTTTGAGGTCTTTGGTTGCCGCCCCAGTCTGGTCTCATGTTGGGGATCACGCTGGAAGCTTGAGTTTATTGTTCTGTATTGGGCTGGGTGAGCTGAAAATGGTAGGTGCATCTTGGATTTTGCTTTTGCTGAGAAAGGTTGGACCAGATGATCCTTGAGGTCTCTTCCAACCTAGTATTCAATGATTCTAAGGTTGAAAGGAAACAAATCCAGGCTATGAATCGCTATAAATTGCTGTAACCCTTCCTTTACCTGATGTTAGCACCTTTACAATGGCGAAGACCTCTTACAAGGTTTCATTATGATCTTCTATATATTTTTTTTTTTGGTGTGTGTGTGTACACGAACTTGGCTTAGAGTTAAGTCTGTGCTCTAATTGGTCTCTGTCTACAGCCTGTGCTTCCAGAGATGGGTAATTTGCCTTTTGTTGTGCAAAGTAGAATCAAGTGTGAAGGGCATTATCTGGTCATGAGAGAGAAGGACCCTGGTGATAGTCTCTCACCTGCCTGTGGTAGGGCGGGGAGGGACACTTTACCCTGAAAACTTCATTTTGTTCTCCTCGAGGCAGAAAAATTGCCTGGATGTTTTGCACAGCCTTGCAGGAAAATATGCCTAATCAAATAGCAGGGTCTGGCCTTCTTGTGGACTGAGACAAGCTTTTCCTGCTCTTTGCTGACAGACCAAGGACCTTGCTTTTGGCTAACTGCATCTCCTGCCCTTTCTTCTGGCCTGGAAGGAAGCAGTTCCTGCTGTCCCAGTGTGACTTGCACTGAGTAGACCTTGGCAAAGGAATGGCACAGATCTTTTGCAGAGCAGAAGGACCCCTAGTGTAAACAGATGCAGAAGTGGCTGAAACAGATGAATATTTTAAGCTGGGGGAGTAAGGTGGGTCTCTGCTGCCCACAAGCCAGGTCCAAGTGGGAGGCTTTGGGAGGAAATGTCCTCAAACTAGGACACGGGGAAAGGAGAGTGCCACCATTTGCATGCCTGAGTGCCAAGGGTTCAGCTTTGGTCTGGATGTTTTTCTTTGCCTGGTGCCAGCCACCTTCCCTGCTGATGCACGGTGTGCTGGGCACACACCACAGCATTTTTGTCCAGCTGCCCATCTGTGACTCTGGGCATCTGGATGAAAGTTAGGGGTGAACACACGTAGACCAGACATGCCTGCCCTGGAGCCAGGGTGGCAAGGCAGGCGGCGCTGCAGGCAAAACTCTCTCCAACAGTAAGATCCCTGCACTGTCCCAGATTTGGGACCGTGGTTAGGAATGGAAGCAGGGTAGTGTCCCTCTGGAGCAAAGTGATTGCTGAAACCTGGTATGGAGGGGCGTCATATCTATAGATTAACTATAGATTTTTATTTTTTTTTTGTCTTCTCCCCGCCTCTCTTGGTTTTCTCCAGGACTGTTATCCTTTCAGCCAGAAGGTGGCTCTGGAGCACGCTGTGGAGCTGAGCACAGCTCAGCGTGCAGTAGCCAAAGTGACGGGGAGAATTTGCGACCGTCACCAGTTCAGGATGAAAGGCAGATGGCCTTTCTTCTAGCTTCCAGACGGGATGCGTGCGTGTCCTCTGACACACATATGCAGAGGCAGCTTCAATGAATTTCCAAATGCTTATGACACTCTGTGCTCTGATGCAATGTTTAGGAAGTGGGGAACATGCTTCTGGTGCTGGTAACATAAGCTTGGCTCAGACTGTCCTTTGGGAGCGGGGATGACTCCTAATGCAGTGTCATACCAGATGTAGACTCTTCTCAAGAGCTCCAGACCTGCAGAGAAAGTTGTTGTGCAAGGCAGCCGTTCCGAGCTGTGGAAAAGAGGAGCTGCGTGTGCTTGCCATAGCCCCCGGGGAGGATGCAGGATGAGGGGCAAAGCAGGGAAAGCCTTGATTGACAGAAGACGCATAGAGGAGCATAACTGCTATCTAGGAAGATATTAGCATCCTAGGCTTTGAATTCTGTGCCAAAACATATGCCTGGGACATACAGTGCTGCCAGGTCTAAATGACTTGCTCAGTGTCATCCTTGGGCGGCACTATGCAGAGGAACACCTGACAAATGGAAAACTCTGGGCCTTAGTCCTCCTGTGTGAGAACAAGATCTCGGGAGCCCAGGGCTCTCCTTATGGTTGAACCTTTGGGATGCTCTGGAAGCCATGAGTCCCTACTCTTCCGTTAGTACTGTAGTATGGTTCCTAGTGGGCTCCCCTATGCTGAAGGCTGTTGCCTGGGGAGAACTTGGCATAACAAATCCACAAAACCTGCCAAACACACACCTTTAGATACACCCTATATGTGCCACTCTTGGGTATGCTTCTGCAAGAAATTTAGAGGAATTAGGCCTGGAACTCTAACTTACTGTGCAATTTGCTCCTCCCCAGTTGCTCAGAGAGGAGCTGGAGGGACCTTTGATTGTGAAAACTGGAATTCACATCAGTTTCCTTTACCCCATGGGGAGAGAGGGCTATTAGGTGAGAAGCTCTGCACCATGACAAAAGGGAGAAGGATGTTGTGGGGGACATGGAAGGGCTGGAAGGAAGCCTGCCAGCTTGAGACAGAGGTGTGCTGGCAAGAGCTGAGCTTTCAAGGATTTTGAAGTCTCTCCTTCCCAAACCTCTTAATTGCAGTGACCTACAAATGTCAAGGCAAATCTTGGTTCTTTCTTACATAGGAAGCAAACTCTCCTGTCCCTGTGCTTGGCTGGGCAGGAGGAGATGGGAGACTTTAAGGACATGTCCCTAACACTCACTTGGCATGGTGGCTGTCCTGTCCCCACAGGGTCTAGGCCAACCCATGCAGCCCTAAGTGTGGCAATCCATGGCTGTCAGCATGCTGTGGCCTTGGCTTGCGTGTGAGATGCTGTTGGTAGTTTGTGTGTATGCTCTGAAGACCTTGTCTCCTTCAACAATGGTGCTGGGTCGGGACAATGCCTTGGGGGGAGCTGTCTTTGCTGGCTGAACAGTTGCTTCTTCAGATGGGGACAAGTTGTGCTCGGCGTTGCTGTCAGCTGGTTGTGGGGAACCCTGTGGTTTGGCACCAGTGTCCTTATTACCAGCTGCAATGGTAGGCTGCCACAATTAGCAGCTAATTTGTGTGTGTGCCCTGATCATAGGAATGGAGAGAAGTCACTGGGTCTGTTTTAGGTGGCTGTGTCATCATTAAAGCACAGTGTGATCCCTCAGGCAAGAGTTTGCCTAGACTTGTGCAGGCGGAAGAGACAACCTGTAGCAAGCAGAGGAGGGCAGAGTGTGCTCACTTAAACTATGCTCTTTTATGGAAATGCGTAAATACAGTGCTGTTACTGAAGCAATGGGGAGACTTGCATGCTGATTCAGGACTTGTTACACTGTACATGGGGACCATCCTGCCCATGAGAAGTTCTGACAAAGCTTTGTCTCTTTATCTCCGGTGGCCCAGCTGTGCTGTTGGTGGTGCAGAACGGACATTTGGTCCCTTTTCCAATGTCTGGGATTAATGGGGAGACTTGCACTGACTTTGTGGGTTTGCAGATAGGTTCAGAATGATTTGCCTGTTGACCTGCTGAAGTCTGTGGCAAGACCCAGGACTGCAGCTGAACCTCAGCCTTCTCCGCCGATCGCCCATCTGCAGCCAGTATAGTTTGGCTGGGAGCCACTGCCTGCAAACGCCCTGCTGGGAGCTGCTGATTGTTTGCTCTTCATATCCTATTTATGGAGGTGAAAGTTGAAGGAGGAGTAAGGACCCATCCCTGGAAGTGTTTAAGGCCAGGCTGGATGGGGCTTTGAACAGCCTGATCTAGTGGGAGGTGTCCCTGCCCATAGCAAGGGGTTGGAACTTGATGATCTTTAAGGTCCCTTCCAACCCTAACCATTCTATGACTTTAATTCAGCTCTAGAGTCTCTGCTGTCTACTGGCTTGGGCGTTGCCAGTGCTATGTAGAGTAGTTGTTTTAGTATCCCTGGTCCCAGTATACAGTCTGGGAGAAGACTTCTGAGGACAGACCGCAAACACAGGCCCTCACTTGCTAAGTGAGTTGGATCTAAAGTTATAGCTGTTTGTTTCTCATTGAGGTCTGTTGGGTAAAACTTACTTCTGCAGAATGAGATAAGTTGCAGGTATTGAACTGAAAAATCCAAACTTGTCGCCATATTTCAAAATGCGCAGTGAAACCTGTCTGACTTCTGCTTGTCAATGACTTTTTTTGGAGCTAGAGAAGAGAAGAGATTCCCCAGGCTCCATGTGAGGTGCAACTGTAATTCAGTCTGGGTTGCTGGATGCAGAGTCCGTTGTGGGCTGTTGGAGGAATACATGCTCTGCTAGGGTTAAATGCTTACATGAAATCAATAGAAGTTTTATTGCCACCATGTGACTTCAGCTGGAACTCTGCCATTCGTAATAGAAGCTGTGCTAGGTCTCCCCCCCTCCAACTACAGGACAGATATATTAGTCTAGACAACTGAAAAATAGTGGTATATTGGGAGGCTGCGTTTTCATTATGTAAATGGAGCTCTGCAGGAGGATTAATTGATTATTCAGTTACTGTGGATCTGTCTTGGATGCCCTGGCAAGATGAGAGAACCTGATGGAAGCTCTCCAGTGATGCTATAAGGTAGTACAAAGGAGTCCTTGAGCATCCCAGGCTCCTCTCCAGACAATGCACAGCACGGGCACATTGCATGTTGCTTTCCCTATAAGGGGACTTGTTTCCCAGAATAGTGCAGGTGTCTTCGTGCTTTATGACTAGTGATTATATTCTGGTAGGGACAACAAAATCTTCCAAGCGCTAGCCAGAAACAACCCGTTTAAGCCTACAGCATTGCAGTTTGGAGGGACTCACCTGTTGACTAAGGTCTCGTGGATGGCGGCTGGAGACCATCCAGAAGGCCTGTGAGGAAATGTATTGCTGCAAATACTGGGAGTTGTGTGAAACAAATCCACTTCTGGAGATTTGTTCCTAGCTGAAAATCAAGTGTAATGGATTGTCTTAGTCTCAGCCCAGTAAATGAGTGGTACAATTACAGTGAGGCGATAATTTGGAAAGTTAAGTTGGGGGAAGGAGGGTACCATGATGGGGACAGGCCTGAAGATGTGTTTAACAGACAGCCTGAGAGCTCTTAAGAGGAGGTCTAGTGGACAATGTGATGCTCCAGGTGAATGTAGTACCATTTAGGCATCAAGGTCAGTGCCCACAGCTGACTGTTTTGGAGCGGGGATCAGCTGCTAAGAGAAATGGTTACTGAGTGAGTGGTGGTGGTCTGCTCTCCTTTCTATGTTGCATCCATACATGGCATATTGAGGCAAAGAAAAGGATAGCTTTCCAGTATGTGTGCTGGGGTCTCCACTGCTGTCAGCATCAGGCAGGGTGCCCAGGTGCAAGGACAGCTCTGGAGCAGCTCTGATTCCTCCAGGGCCACGGGAAGAGTGGAGTCTCTTTGTAGGTAAGCAAGTGAGCAAGCGGGGCTACCACATCTTTGTAACTAAATATGTCCCTTCTGGCCAGGATAACACATTATATCAAAGAGAGTATTTTTCTGAATTGGAAGTACCTGTAGTGCCCTCCACAGTGGTGGGAAATAGCTCTGCACAGTCTGTTGGGCTCAGGTTGCTGGAGGAAGAATGGACAGCTGTGGCGAGATGGATGCAATCACTTTCTGCTGTCCTACTTTATCGTTCTCTGCTCTTCCAAAACCACTTTGATACTGCTGCCCAGATCAAATTTTGTGAAGAACATTTTAAAACAAATCTTAGCCTTTGGTCTGAAATATATCACCTCTGGAAAGTTTTGCAAACAATCCTGACATTTGGAGACTGGGTGTGGAAAAGCTGTGATATTGGACCAATGGAAATTTAAATCCTGTGTCTTATGGGTATGTGCAGGTACTGGAACTGAGGGCAACATATCCTCAAATTTTGGTGGTAAACAACTCTTTGGGAGTTTAAAAGGTTCTTGTGTTGAAAGTACAGTGATTTTAGGAAGATCTCCTGGTGTTAGATAAAAATCTTGCCTCTTCTTCCATGCCTGTAAAATGGGAAAAAAAATGAAAATTCGGTGACCTGTCTCATTAAATGTAACACACTGTTCCAGAAAGTTTGCAGAGTGTTTTGTAATTCTGCTGAGAACAGGGCAAGAAACTTCCCAGAGACCAAAGAAAGGACCACAGGTGATGAGATCCTCCTTTTTTTGATGCGAAGAGAGTAAACTATGGTCAACTACTGCCTTCTCATAGGTGACAGAATTGCACTGGACTACTATTGTAATAGATCTGAGGTGGCTTTATACATGCATGTCCTGCTGGAAGCCAGCAGAGGAGACTAGTTTTTAGACTGGCGGGTCTTTAGATCAAGTTTTCCACTGAAGTTGGAATTTCTGTCATTTATCTCATTTATACTTGCTGATGCTTTGTTCAGTATTGGCTACATAAAGGCAGTTCAGCATGTGCTCTGTGTTGCAGGCATGTCTTGTGCATCACAGGTGTCTTTGCCTTTTTTTTTTTTAAGTCACCAAGCGCCGGCAATTTAAGTACAATGCAGAACTTTGCAGACATAAGGCTTATTTGCAAGGCAGAGATGCATTTCCACATCCTGTCTCATGGATTCCCGAACAAAGATGTTTACAGGAAAAAAAAAAAAAAGCACTAATGCTATAGGAGGAAGGGGGGGGAAGCATAATGTATTCTTCAAATGTTTGTATGTCAGCAAAATGCCTGCAAAGCATTCAATAGATTAATCCTGTAGCTGGGCTAAAAGGAATGGATTTCTAGCCATAACTGAGATTGGGAAAAATTGATTTCCATGTTCTTGTTGACTGAATAAGATAAAAACAACTGCCTTGGCACTCATTACTGGGCCAAGAATTCGGATCTCTGTTGCTGGACTGTCTGCAGAGTCAAGCTGAATACTAGAACCTGACCGGTTCTAGTGCTGGTTTTGGCTGAGATAGAGTTAGTTTTCTTTATAGTACCTAGTGTGAGGCTGTGTTTTGGATTTGTGCTGGAAACTATTGATAATACAGTGATGTTTTGGTTATTGATGAGCAGGACTTACACGGAGTCAAGGCCTTTTCTGCTTCTTGCACCACCCCACCAGCGAGTAGGCTGTGAGGGCACAAGAAGTTGGGAGGGGACACAGCCAAGAGAGCTTACCCTGGCTGACTAAAGGGCTATTCCATACCATATGATGTCATGCTCAGTATGTAAAGAGTAGGCTGTGAGGGCACAAGAAGTTGGGAGGGGACACAGCCAAGAGAGCTTACCCTGACTGACTAAAGGGCTATTCCATACCGTATGATGTCATGCTCAGTATGTAAAGCTGAGGGAAGAAGAAAGAAGGCAGGGCATGTTCAGAGGTACGGCTTTTATCTTCCCAAGTAACTGTTACATGTGATGGAGCCCATCTTTCCTGGAAATGGCTGAACACCTGCCTGCTGATGGGGAGTGGTAAATGAATTCCTTGCTTTGCTTTGATTTCATGTGAGTGGCTTTTGCTTTACCTATTAAACTGTTTTTATCTCAACTCACAAGTTTTCTCACTTTTACTGTTCTGATTCTCTCACCTGTCCCCATCGGGGGTGCGAGCTAGTGGCTTTGTGGTACTTAGTTACTGGCTGGGTTAAACCACAACACCAGTCACTGATCAGAAGGGACTTTTCAGGAGCCAAAACTTAACCCTTTCCCATTGTGGAAATGAGACTTGCAGCACAGTGCGGATGCTAAAATGCCTGGTGGTTTTGTATATGTTTATGACTGGATGCTTTGGTCTTTCAGCCAGAACTGTAAAGGCATTCTGGTAAGCAAAACTGTGAGAATGGGGAGCAGACCTCAGCTAATCTTTCTACATCAGAGAGCTGCTGCTAGAGATGATGCATGCTTTGCCACCTCGAGCCTGGCTATTAATTTGAGCTCTTGATCAATGTCTTAAGCTCTTTGGGATAACTAGTGCTCTTTGGCACTCAGTGATCCTTCACATCTGGATTTGGAAGATGGAAATAGTGGCTGGTATGTACTGGTGAATGTGCTAGAGTGCATACCCTGTCCAGTGGGCTTCTCTGAAGTTGTTTCCTCTAGCTCTAGATATACAGATTTCATTTCAAAGGGCAGTTCAAAAGAAGAAATTTAAAATACGTTCAGGTTTCAGGAAGGTTATTTGCTGGTTTTGCTGTTATGCAGCCAGGGGAATAATGAGCTTATGCCATGACTGGGTTGGAAATGCTTGTTGTTTTTCCTGACTCTGACGAAAGAGAGTAGAAAAGATGG
Organism: Thinocorus orbignyianus; assembly: GCA_013400375.1. Taxonomy (NCBI): domain Eukaryota; kingdom Metazoa; phylum Chordata; class Aves; order Ciconiiformes; family Thinocoridae; genus Thinocorus; species Thinocorus orbignyianus. Next base: position 1,219,357 of record VXBW01003930.1, on the reverse strand, counting down.
AAGAAAATACTGGGTAGGACAGGAGCTGGCAACTGCAGGTGGGACAACTGTGACACACTCTCTCCAGACCCATCTGTGTTCCCCATGTGTGGGGAGTCGCCACCTGTGCTGTCCTGGTCTTTCCCAAGTTCTTCTAGGCTGGATAGGCTACATCCTCCTGCTGGAGTGCTGTGTAGGAGAGCTGACCTCCAGCTCAGGGACAGATATGGGCAGCCATGGTGCGTGGGTGGCTCTGGCTCAGTGGAATGCAGCTGGTATCATTACATGAAGGAAGCCCTGCAGTGCAAGAGATGCTACCTGGGAAATATTTTGCATCTTCTTTTTTGTTCACCACAATGAACAACGAACGGGATCTTTTAAGTGAAGCCTGGTATCCAGTGCCTTGGTTTTGATTGATCCGTCTCCAAACATGACCAGGGAGTAGGGCAACATGTTCAGCTTGACCTAATTCTTTTTTCCACTTCTGTCTTGTTTTTAGTACAGTTGGGAAAGTCTATAAAAATTATCCCAACCATCTCTTCAGATGCTTGGCACTGAGGGAGATCTTCTATGCTTTGTTATTACACCATTTCAGGATCCTTCCTTTTCCCCCCGGGGCTGGTTCCCCTTGGAGCACCTTCATGTAGAAAGCAGAGGAGGCAAGCAATATAAACTTGGTTTGAGATTCTCCAAATCCAAACAAATGTCTCTTGGATCCCCAGCCTCTTGTGTTGTGGATTAGACCTGTGTAAAATGGTAAATCCCTGTCCTAAAATTCCTCAGGCAACCTGGGAATCATGGCGGTTTTTGACTGACTGCAAACAGATCACTTGATAACTCTCAGTCTTATTGACATAACTCTAAAAATACGCTGCAAAGTGTAAATAATAAATGTGTAGTATCTGCACTGGAGCAAGTAAACACTGCCTGATGTTGTCTGATATTTCACTGGCAAGGTGTCCTCAGTGATGCTCCAGCAGAATAATTTTCCAAGCGAGTGACTTGTGTGACAGGTGGATGTGCTGAGCTAATGCAGCCACGCACAGAGCTGGTTCTGGGAGAGGAGGCGCCTGAGGCCGGCCTGGCTTTTTGTTGGAGACGGCAGCGAGCAGATCACGGCAGGTCCCCTCCTGCCGGCTCTCAGCAGCTCGGTGGGGAGGTGCGAGAAAGTGCCTGGCAAGCTCGCCTTGGGCTTGCTGACACGGGTGTGTTGCTAAAAGCTTTTTTCCTGTGTGGTGTGGATACATCAGCTTCTGAGGCTGAATGACACCCTGATTAATAATTCATGCTGGCAGTATTGACTGTTGGGAGCTAATCTGAGAATGCCCCAGTGAAAGCCGTTAGTACATTTGCCCTGGGTGAAAAGGCTGTCTTCCTGCTCAGGTGCTGGGGTCATGCAGTAAAGGCAGTCTCCTGTCGGCAAAGGTGCCTGCTGCTGTGCAGCCAAATCCTTTCCAGGCTGGCAATTATGGCAGCCAAGACTGTGCTCCTTGTTACCCAGAGCGTGCTCCCATTTTCCTGCTTTCTGAGGTGTCTCAAGGTGACTGGAGACCTAGACTGTTAAAGAACAGCTTTTACCATATTTCATAACTTGCAGATGGACTCCTGTGTCTGCTGTTCCAGAGATGCTGGGGTTTGAAATCTTTCTGTGACAGGAGGGTCTCTGGGTCGACTCGGCAGTTGCTGCTGTGGAACATGGTTTTGTGTAGGCATGTTCTGTGATCTTCCCAGGAGGGTCCACGGCAGAAAAGGATACACAGGCTGAACTTGGCTGACCAGTCTACTGAAGGATCCAGAGGGGATGTGATTTCCAGGAACTGGGAAAACAGTTTGCATAAATTTTAATTTCCATGGCTTGGAATGCTGCTGTAATCCTGGATGGAGGGTGCCAACCTCCATTGTACCTGGTTGGCAGAGGTCTTCCTTAACTACGTGGAGACAACGGAAGGTCTCTGAAGTTTCCCTGGGTCTGACCATATAGGCCTGCACAATAATAGTCTGTGATGTTTGTGTGAGGGTGGGAGACAGAGGAGACCAGTATTATGTGTCCAGGCATCCTAGGGAAACTACTCTTAGTGACAGCAGTCACAGAGCTCCATCAAGATCTGTCTTTCCTCTACACTTGTCCTAGTGCACAGTGCAACATTGCACTGACTTTTCCAAATAAGATGTAAAACTGAGCTGATGGGCTTTTGCAAGCAAAGCTCTGTTAACAAGAGTGGGGATGTTAACCTTGGATCCCTGCCCAAATTGAAATGGATATAATCTCTAAATGGCTCATACCAAGATGAAATCCACTTACAAGGGAATGCTTGTTCCTCTCTCCCCTGCAGTGCTGATGTGTTGAGCACAGAGGGGACAGCACTTTGTGGGTAGATAAATTTTGTGTTAAATGTGGTAGGGACTAAACCAGCCCTCTCTCCTTTCTGGATGGATATTGTTCTGTCTTCAAGAAGATTTGACACAAATGAGGTGGAATCTAGCAAAAAAAACCCCACCCGGAGCAGACCAGATCCTGACTGAAGTCTCTATTGTGATGGACTCTGAATTTGTCCTGAGTCGTGCTGTCCTTCATGGAAATACCTTATGCTCGGCACTTTCCAAGATGCCACAGTCTCTGGGCTAGGGTTGTGCTGTCATCCAACTGTGTCATGGAGAGTACTACATGTTGGAGTAAGGCTCCAGAGCACTTAGCTCAGAAATGGGGTTTCTCTTTCCACCTTGGTCTGGGGTAAAGCAGCTGAGAACCTGGGGGATGGGGTAAAAGGTGCACTGGAGACTTTCTGTGAGTAAAGACTGTGCACCAAGAGCCTGGGGAAGGGCAGTGCCTCATGCAGCTGATGAGTTCTGATGCCTGCCTGCGCACCAGGATCAGGTTGCTCCAACACCCAGGAGGTGTCTGGTGGCATAGGTTTGGAGATGCAGTACTGTGCATCACTATGGTTTAACATCTGAGTAATGGAGAATCTCTGCTCATGTCAGACATTTGTGTATGTACTGTAGTCCTGTGAAAAGCAATGCCATAGCAGATGTTGGCCACTGGAAGAACACAATTGTGAGGGAATGTCACGCACTTCCCTTCAGAGTCCTGAGAGGCACAGCAGGATGATGAGGCTGAGCAGCACTGGGGAAAAGACTATGGAAGGAGAGGAGAGGTAAAGTCTGACTGCCATGGTCACAATCAGACCTTGATGATGTTCTTGAGAGGCAGAAGTCAGGACAGCAGGCATCTCCATGCCACAGTCCAGCAGGAATAAGGTGGTGAACACAGCATTGTGCTAGGTAACACAGCTATATGTGCAATAAGACAGAATAATAAGCTGGATGTCTGAAATAGCAGTGCAAGCACTTGCTGCTGGGCTCGGAGGGCTATGTGTGCTTGATGCTGGGAGATGTACTGTAGCAATGTAGGATCTTGATGTATCTTGGTCATCCAGCAGGACTGGACCAAGTTCTGGGAAAATGCTTGCAGCTTCAGCTTCGCCAAACACTTGCTCTGGCTAATGCAAATGTTGTTTTGGAGATGCTGAGAGGTTTTTCTCCCCACCCCTTAAAAAGAGCATATGCTCTCACTACTAACAAGCAGGTTTGCAAAGAGTCTATTTTTAAGATGATTACAGGGTATCAGTAGCTGTTCCAGTGTCAACTGTCGGTTTTGTTTCCTTGTCGGCAGTAAACTGTTGGCAGGTTTGTGCACCAGAGGTTTACTCCTTCCCAGCTGTAATTGCACAGCAAAGAAATTATCACTTGCTCTGTGCATGCCGCTGCTGGTTTCTCCCTCTGAGCCTGCTGTTCACAAGCAGCTCCTCCAAGCGCTTTCTACCCAGTGAAGAGCCGTGTCATGGCATCTCCTGCTGGCAAAAGGCAAGGCCTGGGTAGCTATAAACAGTAGAGATGAGACTGAATGTGGCATTATAATATATGTGTGCTTGATATTGGTGCATCCCAGCTTTATTGCACGGAAAAAGAGTCCAGAACCCATTTTCTCTCCCAGTAAGCCAAGTGCAGAGACTGGGTTTTTTTTTCAGGCAGTTTTCTCTGTGTATTAGGTAAAATTATATTTTCAGCCCCAGCTAGGATTTTCAGGGCATTGAGCAGAGGTGGTCTGGTAGCTGAGTCTCTGGAGAGCTGGTGCTCTTCAGCTTGCACATGTGACTGGCCCGTAGCTTGGTCTTTCTGCATCTTGGATCCCAGTTTGACTGGCAGGCAGGATAGCATGGCTTGGTTTCCACCAGGCTTTTCTCCTTGTGGCCACAGAGAATTTGAAGTCCTCTAATGCTCCTGTGAGAGAGGATGTGAAGTCCTTCTGCTACAGCAAAGGCTATGTTTGCTAGAGGGTATTGGAGTGTTAACTCACACTATCTCTTTGTCCTGCTACCACACTGCTAAACCAGAGATAACTTATGGAGGAGGAAGAAAAAAACATCCTTTATTGAGAATTAAGGAAATCATGTTGTAAACGATCGCATCCTTTTGTTTTTTTTAAGAGTCTAAATAAACCCATGATAACCCAAGAAATCATGACTGCCGCACTGCATACAGAGGTGACGAGGGAGTTCAGTGGCAAGTGGGAGGAGGGCTCAGAAGTCCTTTCCTTACCCCACAGGGCATGTCCATTAGGAAACAGCCACTTGAAGCACACTTGTTCCTTTTCCCTTGACATCGTGGGCAGCTGGCATTGCGACGATGTCTGGGTGTGAAGTCTGCTCCCTGTCCTTTGATGCCTGAGTGTGAAGTCTGCTCCCTGTCCCTTGGTGCAAGTCCTTGGCACACCTCTGGGTTCAGACTAAGCCTTCTCCCCCACCCTGAAAGTTTCCAAGTGCCACCACTGAATCGATGGGAGAGAAACAATTGTTGTGTTTCCCAGGCTGACACCTCCTGCTGAGCAGCCTTCCCTGCAGGAACGGCAGTCCTCTCACGTTACTCCGGGGACACAGTGCCTCGGTACTGATGGAACCAGACAGGATCCGTCACTGTGCTGATGTGTCTCCTCCACAAAAAATCCTAAATGACACCAGTGTCTGAGAGACGAAGAACAAAGGGAAAACAAACAAACAAAAATTTCTGTTCATTTTGCTCCCCTCTGGTCATCTGTCATCCAAATTGGGGGTGGGGACCGTGGACTTCACTTGTGGAGAAGGGTTTGGGTTTGGGGGTTCTGCTGGGAATATGAAATGGATTAGCTTTTTTCACGCGAGACCAACAAGCCTTGCAGGCCAAAACACTGCTTCTGCTGGACTGTGTTTATAGACTATCTGTCCCTGGTTTTAGCTTGATTCTGGAGTACAGGCTCTTCTGAGTGGTACCATAACCTGCCCCTTGCAGTAGGGCAAAGAGGGGATGGGGTACGGCTCAGTGTTGCTTGTGCTACAGCATAGGGCCACAGAGGAAGAGGTATCAGAAGGACCTTGCCAAGGTCGAGTGAGTCTGTCTCCCTGCCCAAGGTAAGATCAACTCTACCTATGTCGTTTCTAGACTAATCTGTTTTTAAAGGCCCTTGGGGATAGAGGTTGCTCAACCTCTTTCAGGGCTTCTAACAAGAATAATGTAACAAGCATAGTGTGTTGGGGTTTTTTCCCTCCCCCCTCACCCCTTGTCTGACCTAATCTTCCTTACCTCAATTTTTAGCCTGTTGTTTATGTTCTGTGGTGGATGTGGCTGAAAAAACCTTTCCCTTCCCATTTCTAGCAGGCTGTTTGAAAGCTGCTCTTGGATCAGCAAGGACCAAATAGGATGGCTGTGCTCCTGCGTAAGGCGTGTGACAGATGTGTCACCTCTGGGCTCACTCTCTCCAAATGGTCCATTTCTGTCTCACAACAAGTTAGCCAAAACCAGAATACCAGATTTATGATGGAAATCAGCCCTTCACAGTGAGAACCTGAGATACTCTTGCTTGAACAAGATAGATGAGGAACCTCACCCAGCTGAGGATGCTGACATTAAGCCTTCAAGGCATTGTGGCCTTAGCTCTTGAGAACAGTGTGGTTCATTCAACTGGGCAAGAAGATTTCTCCCAGATGCGTTTTCTGGTTTTAAATTGGCTGGCAGAGTTTTCCTCTCTCTTTACATAGACAGCTGCTATTTTCTAGCTTCAGCAGTGAAGGTACTGTAAAGTTGGGTGGGTTAGTGCTCGTGAAACAGTCTAGGCTGTTTAGTTTCTTAAGACTGACTTACTGTTTGTCCTGAACGCGCTAGGAAAATTCTTTGCTTTGCCTGGAGGTCATTTAACACTTAAATTTAAATTGTTGGCTTGACTCTCCCTTTGTGTAAGTCTTTCAAGTAGAAAGTTGTGATTTCTGTAACAACCTCTTCTTGTTTACTGTAGCAATATTTTGGGACCTGCCCTGATTGCAATTTTGAGTGGCACCACTTTGAAATGTGCTGGAGCTACCTGTTTTGGAAAGAAGGGAGGAGAAATGGCCAAGGCAACCTGAAGAGTGTGCCGTAGAAAGTGGCAGTGCATCTAGTTGAGGTAAGGAGACTACCAAGAACAGGACAGACAGCCTAGAAACTTGCAAATTATGGAGGTATAGCTGGACTAAAATCTTGCAAAATAAAGTCTTTCTGGCCTTGTAGGCTGTCCTCGGGCAAATTATTTTCTGTGGACCTCACAGAAGAGTTGTGAAGAACTGGCTGCACAAAACAAAACACAACTTACATTAACCTGAGAAAACAAAACATCCAGTTCTTTAAAAATGCCCCAGTCTGAGTAGCTGAAGTTGTGGAAAGCAGCCTTAAAAATAAATAGCCTGTAACTTTGACTAATTATACAGTAAGGCTACCACCTTCTCTTCCACAGGCAGAGGGAGTGAGTTGGAAACTAAGGGTACTGGTATGGTGACAGCAGAGCTCGCAATGAAAGCACTGGGGTTTGTCCCTGGGCAGCCCCAGTTTAGAAAGAAATACATCTGCAGGCACCAAGTCTCCTGCCTGCTACTGGGACTGCTCACTGGTGATGACATCTCAAATATGTTTTAATAACCAGCGGCTGTTAATAAGTGCTAGCTACTTCACCAGCTTAGATGCATCTCTTTAAATTTAAACAGGATTAGATAAGGTGGGGAGATTATTAAATACCCAAATGAACATTAAGCAGATATATTGGAGGCTTAACAACTCTGCAGCAGATTGTTAAATTGCTCTAAATATTTCCCTACTAGTCTGGGGGTATTTAATTAAAACAACCCCTCTAGTCCTCTGTAATGTGCCTAGCAGGCCTACAAGCCCTGTGCAGGGCTGGACCCTAATTGGCAGCGTTACCATAAAGCTGAGCTATGCTTAAGGACAATTAAAAAACCAACGCCCTCCCCCCCCCCATCCCACCTCACAAACCACTCCAAGCCCCTCTAATTAGTGTGAGAAATGACGACAAAACAACTCCGAGTGTCTCCAGTGACAGGTGCACAAATAACAAGGCTGATGAAAGATTTTGCAATTAAGATTGCGCTATGAAGATTAATGGGATATTTTCATAAACTGATGTAAGATTGCCTATAACCCAGTCGCCTCCACGTAGCTCCATCTCACCAGCTCTTCCATATCTCGTTCCTCAGATTCCCTTTGCCCCATATTTTCCAGGTTTGTGGGGGGTTTTGTTCCCAGCATTTTCCAAAGTTTCTGATGTTTCCTAGTGTTTTCCTTCTCTTGCTTAGGCTGGTGTTGGCTATATCTCAAGTTTTTTCTGCATTTATACTTCCTTGGTAGGGGTGGAAGTGGGGGTGTACACGTGGGACGTCAATGCAACTTTACTCCATCGCAGGCTGTGCTTGGAAAGCACAGGGCAGTGGATGACTTGCAGGTATTTTCGAGGCAGCTCAGCCCTCGTGCTGCTCATGGTATTGCTGCATTGCACAAGAGGGATTAGGGTCTGCCAAACTGCCTTTCTAGCCTGGTTTTCCAAGATGGCGACATTTTTCCTGTTGTGCTCAGCAGTTATTCCACCTTCCCATTTATTTATTTTTGGGTGGTTCTTTGGAGTTGTTCGAGTGGTTTCTCCAGCAGTGATAGATCATGACCTCAGAGGGATTAAACCACGTGGAAACGCATGGCTGGGTAGCAGAGGGAGCCTGTTAACACCCTACTGGGGAAGGGCATGCAGTGTATGATCAACCTTTATTAGCGCCCCGAGGATCCAGCTGCAAAGCACACATCTGGCTCTAGAGCCGCCTGTGCCCATGCCTTTGCAAGGCCCGTGGGTCACATTGCCTGTGTCTCTTCCCGGCAATGTCTCCTTTGAGTGTGTCAGCGATCCCATTAACTCAGATTAAATGGGATATGACCACTGCTTGATAGGAAGCATTAAACTGGCGGAGAAGTAAACCGAGAGCTGGACCAGACACCCCTTCCCACGCACTCTTCAAAGAGGGAGGGAGATTTGCACCTATCGCCCAAACCCACTCCTTTCCCAGACATGTTTGCTGGTTGCTGCTGTCATTGTTACTTCATTACTCCTAATTGCCTGTTACTCTTAATATCTCCAAGGCAGGCTAGTACACAGGGAATTTACGTTTCTAATCTAGTGAAAGTGGTGATTGGACACAGCTTCCGGTCCTGGTTTTCTTCCTTTCTCAATTGGTGCCATACACCAAGTTCAATGTCCAGCTTTCCAGCCTGTCTGGGCTGCCCCTCCACCCTTGATTTTCCTTCCTGACCTTGTCCTCAGCCCGGCCAGGGGCTTTTTGTTGTGACTTTCCGGTGAGGCCTTGGAGGGGCTTGTTAGAAGAATGAATCACAGGCACTGGGGGCAGGGATATTAGTGATATTAGTCCTGCTTGGCTGGAGTGGTCTCTTTCTCACCAGCCACAGTCCTCAAGGCTGCCCTGGACCTACAGAATTGGGGATGTATAATCCCATGTGCAGGGATTTCAGAATACCTGGGGCACCAAAACCAGTACAACCACTCCCACACTGTACTGGTTAACTCTTGCTGGGGAGGTATGTAAACAAGACCCCTGTGAGTTGCTGTTTGCCTCCTGATTCAGAGGATCTCCTCTGTGTTTCCCCATGCCTCTGTCCCCAGTGAAGGCACTGTAAATTCTTTAAATGTAAAGACTATAAAGTCTTTAAATGAGAGTTAGTGCAGGGACAGCTGCTTGTTTCAGCCACTTGTTTGTGCAGAGGCATGCTTTGCGCTCCAAGCTCTGACATGCTTTCTGTAAGGTCCATGTGAAAAATCTAATCCAGCAATAAGGCAGGAGGATTGCAGTCTCCTAAGGAAGGGGCACTAATTGGTGGTGACACAGAAATGTAGTTTTTCCTGAGCATGGTATCTGTCTGACAATATTCCACTCACCAAAGCAAACAAGCAGAAATTGGGTCTTTCTGTCTCTTGTCCATGAGCCTTTTTGACTTGATATCTCATTGTCTCTACTCTCCTTTTAATTGCTCAGCTGTTGTCCTATTAGTGTCGATGCTTGGCGCGGTGCAGGGGTTATAGCTGAGATGCTCTGGCTGGTGTTATGCAGGGTGTCAGCCTGGATAAATACAATGGTTTTTCCTGTTCTCACAGATCTCCTTTCCCATCCCCTCCTCACCATCAAGATGCTGAAAAAAGTCAGCAAAAAAGTTATTGCAGCTGGAGACTTCAGATATAGGTAGTCCTCCCTCCTCCCAGGTCCTTGACTTGCTAATTCTTGCAACCACATTCAGTGTGTTCACAATGTGACAGGCTCTTCGGGGCTCAATGTAATCATTGCTGGGTGAACTCCACAGCTGAGGTTATGCTGGAAACCAGATACGCTGAGCACTGAGGCTGGCTGCAGTGAAATGAGACTCCTCGGTTTGGGATTAGAAAATGTTCTGAAGACTTCTGGATCAGAGGTGCTGCTGTGGCCCTGTCTCACTGGGTGTGCAGATTTCCAGGACTTTTGAAGTTACAACCTGTCACCCATCACAGCCTGGCCCCTTGGTGTTGTGCGTTAGCCTCATCTCTCTGTGGTGATCTCAAGTGCCTGGCAGCAAGCTGGCTGGCTGGCCACCTGCCTGTGAGCTTTTTCCTCCTCTAGCTGTCCTGATGGTTGTACTGATGCTTGGTTCTGGCAAATTAACCTTTTGGGGGAAGTCTCCACCTTGTTAACTTCTTGCCCAGACTGCTAATAACTCCCAAGAGGCTAATGCTTCACAACTATCCAGACCAGGCAGGTAACCTGCCTTTTACTTTCTGCTGTTGCTTTCCTGGTGATGGTGGGTATGTAGGGCAAGGATGGGAAGATATCAGAGTTCAGATCTACTTGAAGGGCTGAGCTCTCCCAGCAGGCTTCATCAGCAAGGGATAAGGGAGCAGAACATGCCACATATGAGATTGTTCCTGGAAAACTGCTCTTGCCAAAGGCTATGCAGAATGCTTTCCTGATCCATGGAAGAAGCATGGATGGTGCCAAGCCAAGCCTGCCAAGGAGCAAATCCTGTTGTCTTAGTCACCTGTGGCTCTGCTGCAACCTCTATCACTGTCTCCCTTTTTGTCCTGGTGAGCTCCAAGTAATGTGTGGAGGAGCCTTCTTGCTCTGTTGAGAGGGGGGTCTATCCAAATGGATGTGCTCTGACCCAAACAGCCCCTGCACTTAGTGCCAAATGGGTGGAAGCAGACAGTGGGGACCAATGCAACCAGAAGTGTCAGGAGGTACAGCAGCAGAGCCTCAGGGACCTCTTTGCTCAGCCTGAATGAGTCAGAGGTCCTGAGGAGCAAGCAGGATGTGGCCCTGCCATTAAAGATGCTTTGAAACAAGCAAACACGTGGGTAGGAAGGGAATTTGTGTTGTAGGGCAGATTTAATTCCTGGTATTTTATAACCTGAGTGCCTGACTTTCACAAATGTGGTTTTACTATCCCCTCCCATCTTAATAGCTATTTTATAAATATTATTATGAAGAAGTCTTGGTGGTAATGCTAAAGGGAAGCTGGGCTTTGTTTTATCTGAATAGTGCTTGTTTCCAGCTTGGGATAAGGGCTGTAATACTGCAGAATGAAGCTGAGCTGGAACAAAAGGAAATCTATTCATTAACTTAAATCGTAGTAATTTTAGCATGACCCAAGAGGAGCCTGGTGAATCTAACCCTCTATTTTCCCACATCTTTCCTAGCAAGTGCCTTCTCTTCTAGCTGAGGTTTGAGAGCTGACTCACTTCTAGACTAGAGTGAAATCTAGGGTGGATATTTTTTTTCCCCTTCAGATTAGAGTCAATGCTATTGCAACAAATGCCATGGAAAGAGAAATGGCTGTCATTGTTGATTTTGATGTATAACAACCGAATTTAAGTTGTCCGCTTACCAGCTTCCTAGTTATTGGATTTATTTTTTCACTGTGCTTAGTCATGGATCTCTGTAGATGCTGCCACCCACCCAGGGTACGAATCACAGCTGAGACCTTGATTGCTTGATCCCTCGTGACATTAATGACTTTTCTTGGATTTTGTAGAACTCTGCATTTTGTGGTGGGAGTGGGAGGCCAAACCAAGACCTAGAGAGAGAGAGGTACAAATGACTGAGGCAGGCTGAAAGAGACCTGCTATTTCCCAGGCAGGTTAGGATTCCTGGCCTCTGGCTTCCCGCAGTGTGACCAGGTTTACTAAGAGACCCTGGACCTTTCCATGACTGTGGACCAAAGCCAGAACTCTGCTACCCTTGGCAGGTTTTATTGTTGGAGGGTGGGGTGTTTTTGTTGTTTTTGGCAGAAGCAGCTCCAGTTGTAAAGATGAGCGGACAGAGAAACATCTCAGAGGAGGAGGGTGCTCCTCGGGGTTAGAGGACTAGAAGACTGAGGGTGCAGGAGGTCACAGGTGTCTGTTTTCTGCCCGCTTTCTGCATTTCAGTTTCCCAGTCTTTAAAAAGGGGGCAAAGAGCTTGATAACTTACATAAGAGCTACTGGCATGCAATGTTTTGTAAAGGCTCAGATAGAAAACCTTCTGGATGGCAAAGCACAATGGGAGCACAGACAGCCTCATCACTCAGACAACAAACTCCTACGTGTGAAAACGTGAGCTGGGAGTTTGACGTATTTGCTACCCAAATGCTAGCAGGTGACGAGCAGATGGGGCTGCCGGGCGCTTGTCTGAGGTCTGCTTGAGCAGAAGGTGGAGGGGGAGTGGGGATCCGAGCGCTGGGGCTTTTTTGTGTGTGTGTTGTCGATAACTGACACGTGGTTCTCACCAAAGATGTAAAAATAGAAGCTGTTGGCTTGTGCGAGGACGTGGCATGGCATTGCTTTATCTGGGAGTTTGGATGTCACGCTCTCCTAGTTATTTATAGGTAACAGACAAACCTTGGAAGAAGGATGAGAGGAACGAAGAATGAGAAACATTTCATGTAGTGGTTTTGGGCCGTGGTGGTGCCTACTGGGCTGTGGGGAATGGGAGCCCCAGGTTTTCTTCTAATGATGCCTCTGTCAGTCCTGCAAGGACCAGCAGGGGAGTGGAGTCTGATCTTAGAGGGGCTTTTCTTTCTCAGCCGTGTGCATGTCCTGCCTTGGAGGTGATGTGGATTTAAACACACAAGGAAAGAATCGGGGGTATATTGAAGGAGTTTATGAACAGCTCTGCAAAGGTCAGAGCCAGCAAACAGCTAAATTGATATGTTGTGTTTTGGGAGTGGGGATCTGCTTTTCTGGTGGGTAAACCGGCAGAGCAGTATGTGTATCAGTGGGTTACTGGTCTGGTGTTTATCTGACAGCCTCTTGCTGTGCCCTGCGTTGTCCCAGTTGTCTTGCACTATGCAACCTTCCATACTTCTATTATTCTTGAAATCCACACTATATGCCCCAGTGCAGCCCTCGTGACAGGAGGGAATTGGGTGTTAAATGGAACAGCCTTGAGACACTCAACCCTGAAATCTGGTTCCTACCATAGATTCCTCTCCTGAGGCTTTGGAGCTCTGTGTGTGTCCGTGCTTTTGTCCCCCTGCTCCAGTGCAACCTCAGGAGAAGCTGGCTGAGGCTGTGGAGGGGGGCAGGATGGCTGGGCTGTTGGATGCATAGGAGCAGGAAGCCAGCAATGTGGAGATGTTGCCAGGGCGTGCAAGCTCATCCGTGAGCTTGCTTGGATGTAAACTGTGAGGTGCAGATGGGATGGTAGGATCAATGACCTCTGTGAGCTCAGCCACTGACTTACTGCTTTACCCCGCTGAGCTTCTATGACATAGGAGAAACTGAGGCACAGTGGTGAGCTTGAGGCTCCAGACACCCTCCTGCCTGCAAACCTGGGCAAGCCCTCTGTGCTTCTTTGGGAAGACATCCAGCCCTTCCCTGCCCGTCTAGGTCTGAGGGCAAAAACCAGGATCACCTCCAGACTTTCCAGTGGGATCATCCCCTTCCCTCCCTTTCCTCACAGCAGTTTGTGAGCCAGTGAGAAATAGACGCTCAAGGGTTCCCAGCGCTGGTGTTAATGTGATGGGGAGAGGGGCGCACACACCTGATGGTGGCTCAGAATAGGAGGCAAATGATTACAGCTGAAGAGGTCGTATACCATTGTAATCCCGAAAAGAAACATTATGATTCATCATTCCTGATGTAATGTCATCTGTTTAATAAAGCCGTAATTCACTCTGTGCTCATTTTTAATGGGGCTATTTAAGTAATGGCGTTGGGTTTTCTCTTTCCCAAGCTCCCCCCACTCCCATACTAAGTAGGGTTTGGACCAAGCACTTGCAAAGAGCTATTGGAGCTGAAGACTTTTTTTATATTTACAATATCTTTCAGGCCGTAGCTGAATGGGGTATTATTTATGTCAAATCACTACTTACCCTGAAATATGGGGAGAAGGAAAGCCAACAGCTGGATATGGTAATGAGTAAATAAACCATGTGTCTCTTTAATGATAGGGACATGAATTTGTGCCGCATGGGGAAACGGCCGGTGATAAGATGTCTTTGACTGGGGCTGACCACAGAACAAGGGCACCCCAAAATTTATGTTACTAGAGGGCTCCCTTGGCAGTTTGCTGGGAAGAACGATGGTCTAATGGTTTGGGGTTGGCTTCACTGCCTGTTCTCTGGAGGGTGTTGAGTACATGCAGACACAGCAGCATTTGCTACCTCCAGCTTGATGGCTCGGCTTGACACCCATGAAAACCTGGATCTGGAAGTAGTAGTTTCTTTGGATGTCTTAGAAACTTGGGGTTCTTAAAAACAAAACAAAAAAAATCTGTTAAGAGTAATTTTTGGAAGAAGTGGTGGGAATGGGAGTGTCTGTCCCCAGTCCAGAAGGAGAAAGTATAATTATTCTTACTGTCTGGTTTTTTCAGAGTTATTTTCTGTGTGGAGAGGAGCATTTATGGGAATATGAATTTTAAATGCAGATGTTTGACCATCAGGCCTCAGTGCCTTTGCTGGTGCAGAGTAGCAGGAATATTTTTATCACTGGGGATGTGCTAAAAGGCCAAATCCAGGCAGTGAGTGACTGATGCAAACAGTTAAAAGAGAGGGGAGATGATGAAGGGAATTACCTGAAGACAGTAGAAGGCAGAAGACTGTGGTGAAGTAGGTACACCAGGGTCAAACTTCTTTGTGCATTCGGTCTCCTGTGCAAGGGAAAAAGAGGTATTTCCAGAGAAGGAAACTCTGTGGCAGATCAGGGTTTATGTGAAGTTGGTGTAGGGTAAAGCTTGGGACTACAGCCCTTGTACTGTGGCTAAGTTTCATACACCTGAATGTATGCAGAGCCTGTGGGAGTTCTTGTGGTTGAACATCCTGCTGTGCTGTGTGGTGTACAGACACAGAATGTCCCTATTTCAAAGACCTGATGCACCACTGGGTGAACACTGATGTGTAGCCAAGTGGGCCCATTTCTCTTGAAGTCAGTTGTATGCCTGGCTCTCCGTGCCTGTAAGAAAAATAAGAACTGCCAAATTGGATGGATCATTTCTGATGTATTAAACTCCTCTTGACAGTGGCCAAGAGCAGATGCTTTGGGAGTGTATGAAAGCTGGGCATTTATGGACAGATCCTTCCCTCTATATCTACCTGGCTTTTGGCAGCCCTTGATGTAGAGAATGCCCTAAATAAAGGAGTCTCTTAATGTCAAAAGAGAGTTGACTTTCTGCATGAGAATTATTTAACCTTTTGAATTTCATTCGTATGTGCTCACTGTGCGTATGCTTTATTGAAAAACCAAGTCATCCCTGCTCTCTAGCATTAGTCCTTCTGAAAGAGAACCAGAACTGGAACTTGTTACAGTTCCTTCTAAAATGCTTTGATTTGGTTTGAAAGGGCCATTAAAAAGATTGCATCTTGCCACCTATAGATTGCTTCGTTGGGAGACACACATAAGGCCAGAAGGGTTTTATTTGAAAATGTGCTGTTTTGTCTGGATTTTTTACCTAATTCAGAGAGTGAGGTCACTGATTTTAAGAAGCACAAATTAAGATAAAAATATCCTCAAGATCTGTGTAGTTTTTGTTGCTGGCTGCATTTTTTATTTTTCCCTAGACTTTTTATCTAAACAGCAGGGAGTTTCCAACTCTCTCTCCTGTTATCATACCAGGAGCAAGAAAGGAAACAAATACGGAAACTTGGAAAAAGAAAAAAACAACCAAGCACCTTAAAATACCCTATGCTCAAAGCAGTTGCTACTTTCGTCCCATCCGGTGGTAATTTGTCACAGTGGAATTAGGCGGATGCGGGAGCCAGCCCTCTGCTCTTTGGAGGAGCCAAGAAAGGTGGAGGGCTGGGAAGGTGGGTCCTGTCTGGAGAACAGTGGTATGTATTATTGGGGTCATCAGACTTCCTGAAGGCCCCTCCACTGTGCCTTACAGGCTGAATCGCCCATGTGGCTCCCTCTGGAGCTGCATCCTGTTGGGACCATGGGATTTGGTGCGACGTGGATCTGAAAGGAAGGTCAATGGATGTCGTGTGAGGACACTTGAACTCTTGCCCAGCCTGTGGAGGTGAGGGCATGTCTGGTTATGAAATGGTTAGTAAAGTATCATGTGCTATGGCTGGGGACATGGCATTTGGGACTGGCTTTAATATCCCTTTCCTCCCTTTCCTTCCTCATGCTGGTCCTTACCTACAGAATGGGTGTGATGGTTTTCATCTGCCTTTTAAAGGCTTTTAGATCTGATGTGCTCGATGGCTGAGACTTCAGTAGCGGAGTTATTGCCAATTTCCCTGTAGACATTAAAAGTGTTCTTTGCTCTTGGTATAACTCAGCGTAGCTTGGTCCAAACACCTGTGCTCATGTCAAATGCCACCTAATTCCACCCGCGGTTTGGATTTGGGCTCAGTGGAGCAGAGGGCTGGTCTTCATTACTCCAGCCCTGTATAAGCAGCTGCTAAGGCTGGATACCTTTTGTGCAGTGAGAGGAAATTGTTTCTGCCTGCCTTTTATGTCTGCACTATCACCTGAGGAGCCCTTGCTGCAAGCTACCAGGGCTGTGCTCACATGGCTTAGAGCAAGAACTGAAACTAGCATGTCCCTCCTAAAACAAATACCAAAAATCAAATCTAATGAATACTGTTGAGAATGTGAAGTTTGTGGGTAAATCATAACATTATCCATGGGGGCAGCAGAGAAGGATAAACCTGCCACTTACAGATGTTCAAGGCAATAAAAAGGGCCTGTAAAGAAAAGCCTCTTGTTGCCAGGCAAAGCCACAAACGCAGGATTGCTCCGTGCCTGGGGCCTCCAGCTTTCCTGGGAGGTAGGGAAGGGGTTAAGTCTGGAGCCAAGCGCTCAGCTTGCTCTGTATTATGTCCAGGTGGCATGACGTGTGAACAGACAAAAGATAAAAATCGCAGTGGATAAAATCACAGAGGAAATGGCTCTGTCTGAGCCCGGATCACGACGCCTTGTGCTGACCCCACAACCTGAGCTCCATCAGTCAAGTTGTCCTTCCCTTGACTTCTCACCCCATGCTCTGCTGCTGCTGCTACTCCATAAAAGGGGAGGGTGATGGGAGGAGGGGAGAGGCGGCTCAGCTCGATGACTAAGAGGGTCTGAGGACACGGGTCAAGTTCTTTCTGCTGGAGTCTGGAAGGGAAAGCTGAGTACTCTACCAGACCCTGCTATAAAATGATCTTCCCCATAAAAGGACTGAACAAGTAATCGGAAAGCGAGCGCAGTCCTCGCCTTGTCTTGGCTGGGGATGGGGCTGGTGGAGCAGAGCCAGGCTGCCTTGGCCATTGGAGACCCTTGCTGCTTGGCAGGGAGGGCAGTAGCAATGTTAGATCCTGGGGTTTTGCTTTTGAAGCCTTAAGATCCATGACTTGTCTTTCAGTCTGTCCCTTTCCATGCACCCCGGCCACCTTGGGAGCTGTGTTAGCTCTGTGGCTGGGAGGTGAGGGTAGAGACCAAGCCACCTTGTGCAAGGATGCCTGATCACCTTTGAGAGAGAAAGTCCAAGCTCTGTGGGCATCTCTGTGGGGAATGAAACTCCTCAGTCTCCTTGTTCGTCCAAGACAGGTGGCATCAGTGACAGAAATAAAGTGCGCCATAGTCCCAGAGCCAGGCAGCCACAGCTGCAAGCTGTGCCTCGCTCTCAAAGGAGCCATGTTCACTGCAAGGGCTGGAGGATGCTGGAATTTGCTTCCTTTGTCTGATCCAAAAGAGCCTAGTTTGGGGGAAGGCCTTCTGGGCACACTGCATAAGACATCTGTGTTTTACAGGGTGTTTAGGACGGGGCTCAGCTCAGGCTTCCCAGAACTGGGAAAGGCTGGGAAGAGTTTCCCAGCGGTAGCTGGCTGAGTTCCCCTGCTCTAATGATCTTTTGCAGCCCTGGGATTTTAGGGTGTTACCAATGACACTGTACTAGGGCAGTAAGTAGTGGAAGGGAGTTTTTATGTGGTTAGACTCTAAACTACTCTGTATCATTTGAAAAAAAAGTACTTTTTCCTCTCCTGTGGCATAAAGATGCAGGAAACCACAGCTCTGGTTGCTTGTGGCTTTGTATCTGCATGGAAACTTGTATTTTCAGGTCAGCTTTGTCTAGTTCCCTGTGTATTTTAGTTTACCTTAACTCACCCTGGTTTAATTGGAATTTGTGCACCAGAAGAATGAAGCTGGTTTATAGCTGGCACCCCCTGAGCTGCAGGTGGGCTTTGTTTTTAGAGATGCATGCAGAGGTACAGGAGACTACTACTGTATCTAACTTACTGGGACGAGAGCTACAGCAGCAATGTGCTTGGGCATCAGTAGATGCAGGTGCTGAGGGGCCTTCAGTCAAAGACGGAGTGTAGTTTTGTTTGGGTTAGGCACCTACTGAGTTTGTCACCCAGTCTGTGTGCGTGAGGCCTGTGGGCACTGAAACAGCTGTTGCTCTGATGTCAACGTATGCCACAATAACCATGGGTGCACCTACGATCATGGCTGGGGCTCATGGTGGAAGGTGAAGGCTTTTAAAGCCCTCTCTGTCTTGCAGCATTGCTCCCCTGAGGCTTGTGAGGATTGCTGGCCGTTGTCTGTTTTATCATTGCCTGCTTGGAAGGATGTACAGCGGCAGGGTGAGCACCTCCAGACTGAGATATGACCTGGTAAAAGAAGGGGGGGTGTGTCCATTAGAAACTGATTTAGAGCTCAATGTCCATCATGCCTCTGCATCTCTTTGCTATAAGAAAGGTCAGCACATAGTGACTAAACCCTATCTGGGAGCAAAGGCGTGTCATGCTCAAAGGCGTGAAAGCTCTCTGTTGTGGCCTTTGACAGTATGTGTGGCAAGAGCAAGTGGGCTCAGAAAACAAGACTGAGGACTTCTTCCCTGTCCTGGCTGAAAAGGGAATGAGCAAACCAGAAGCACGCACTGGCAAGGATGTGGGGAAGGTCCACAGAAATGGATATGACTTTTTTGTGGGGCAGGATGCTGCTTTGTGAGTAAAGTCCCCTTCCTATATGGAGCATCAGGCAGCTGCATTTTGGGTTCCTGACAGGCTCTGTAGATCATCTCCTGCTCAGCGAGCAGGTGGGAAAGCCCATCACACACATCTCCACTCCCAGAGTGGCTGGAGAGCATCACCACTTCTCCTCGGGGAAGGCAGCTCTGTGGCGCGACCTCCCACCTGGGGAAACGAGATCAGCAAATGACTCCTAAGTAGCGTGTCCATCACTGTCAAATTGACCATGGATGTCAAGTGTGAATCGGCTGTCCCTGCAGCGCGGCCAGAGCCAGCCCCTTAGCTGGCTGAGTCAAGCTGTGCTGACTCCCCGTGATAGCATTTTAATGTGAGGCCTCCAAGTTAATGTCTGCAGAGAGGTGACAGTTTTGAATGTCAGCCAAAGTGGAAGGCCTGCCTGGAATTTTGTGGAGAGTGAAGAGGATGGGCATGAAATTAGCACAGGCAACTGCATCTGCCAGCAACCTCGTGGTGCTGATGCTCCTGAGAGCCAGCCACCTGAGCGGACCTTCCTGCTTGAACCTTGGAGGACCAACCATATGTCTCCCAGTGTAGCTCTTCTCAGGAGTGTCTCCAAGGACTGGAGGAGGGACTCAGGCCTGGAGCTTGCAGTGTCCCTCTTGGAAGGACCACCGGGATGTGGAAATGGCAATAGAAATGCCACACTGGCAGTAGGAGGTGGAGATAAGATTGGCGCGGAGCTGGTCTCTGCCCGCTGTTATTAAGAATAATCAGCATGTGTGTTTAGATGAGGCCTGGCTCTCAGGAGGTTGGCTGGCTGCCTGAACAGCCCCATGGAGTACCACAAGGAAGGCACTCCCGGTGATTAAAATCTGATGGCAGAGAGCATCCAAGCAATTCCTAAACAGCTTATTCACAACAAGGAGCGAAAGACTCCTGATGCTCCTCGTGCATATAATGAGGTAACCAGTACAAATCAGTCTAGCCCAAATGAGTGAGTATTCCTGTCTCACTCCCTGACCTTGGGCCAGACAGCTCACTTTGCTGTGCCTCAGTTTCCCTCCCCTCCATGGGAGAAAAGGCTGGGTTTCTTAATGGAGAAATGTTGGGGAAAATAAATGGTTCCAGGGTCACAAAGAGCCTAAAGACTTGCAGGTGGGAGGCATTCCTGAAAGGAGGTGAAAGCAATGACAAGATACTGAGCACAGCCAAGAGCTAGGCTGGATTTATTAAAGGAAAAATGAGGGAGATGTCTGTGGTCAGCTTGATAAATCGTCTCCCCCTCAAAGCTGTATTTCTGTGTTATTGTTTGCCTGAGATGGGTTCTTGACAAACTCTCCCCGGGCTCAGGGGCTAATTGCCGAGTTCACAAAGTTGCAGAAGATCTTCTGCACTGTCATCTGAGCTAGGACTGGACTGAACTGGTTATAAATTGGCTATTGAGAAACCAGTAACGGGGCTCTTTGGTAATGCAACACCGGGTACTATATTCCCTTATAATCCAGTAGAGCCCAGACCCCTTCAAAGAATAGTTCTGTTCACAAGTAACCTTCAAAACAGAGAGAAAGCATATTTCTTTATGGGTTCTTTATGAGGTATTGTCTTTAGCGTGCAAAAGGATTTTCAGAAACCTGGTGTTGAGTGGCCAGGAAGACGAGGGAGCAAGTACTCTGCCTATCCTACCTGCAAAGCGCATTTATGTCCCTGCTGCAAAAACACAGGGAAGGAAGAAAGGATGGTTGGTTTAATTTAAGTCTCTGTTCCAGCAAGGCCACAACTTAGGCACTCTTGTGTCCTTTTGTGGCCCTGTATGGGCACATTTTGACCCAAATATTTGGGAATTCACAGATTTCCCAAAGCCAAATTTGGCTGGGAGCTGTTTAAATAAAAAATCTGTGTTGCTATTTGCATGTAGATAAAGCAGCATAAGGAGTGACAACAGTCTGGATTTGGTTTGCTTGTGAGGAAGAGGATTGTGGCTGTACTTGTGGGCAAATCCATTCAGAAAAGGTCTCTTTGGTGTTGGGAAGTCCTGGAGACTCCAGGTCCTAGTAACCACATCCCTGTTGCTAGAATGGCACCACAATGGCTGAGGTGGTGTTAGCAGTAGTAGTAAATTGTGGTGGTTCCTCTTGCCAGAGATGCACCTCTAACTGCTATGGACATGTGGAAGTGGAGATGAGGAAGGCTTTGGCCACCTCTTGTTTGAGCATAGACCCAGTTCACCAAGAGCTGCAGGGTGGCAGCAGGCTGGTTATGCAAAATCCCACCAGAACTCCTCATAGCTATGTAAAATTTTGATTATGCGTAAAAAAACTCCCAACACAAACAACACCCCCCAAAACCACCCCAAAACCAAGAAACAAAGCCCCCACCACACCCACAAACCTAAAAACACTTCCAAAAAGAAAACAAAAAACTGTGGACCATTCAGTTCTCAGTACCCCAGAAGTTCAAGTTGATGTTGGCTGTTTTTTTTTAAACTGTGGATAGTCAGGCTGATTTTAGCTGGAAACTGAAATAAAATGGTATTTTTGCTCAGAAAAGCCTGCTTAAAATAAGGGAAGGAAAATGTCTAACGTGAATTTCAGATTTCTTGTTTTAAGTTTAATGTTATCTTTACATAACTGGACCATTGACTGGAGAAACCCTGGGCTTTCTTTAGCTATTTTTCTTGGCAGCACTTTGACCTCTGGGTCTCTCCTGGTCTTGACCTTAGCTCTTTTCCAGTGAGACAGCCTTGGAGGAATGCTGCAATTTGCAGGCTCTTAATCCCAGTACATCAAATGCCAGTCTTGCATATGCTGAAGTACTGACCCCTGTTGTCCCAGCCAGTGCTTGTTTGTGCTGCTCTGTAATTTCAGATCTCTTTCTTCGATAGTGTTGGACACCAGTAAGCTTGTCTCTCCCTGAGCAGATGTGGTATTGGACGTTCTCCTCCAGACCCAGTACCTAGACAGCTCTTATTGGTCTGGTCTTGCTCAGTAGTGGCACGGGAAGGATCTTGTAGGGAGGTTCTAACCAGTGCAGCCAATTGGGGTCCACCAGAAGTGTGCCTCTCATCAGCTTGTGGTTTTGGTGGAGGAGAACTTTCCCACTGTCCCTGTTGCTTTGTGGAGTACTCATTTTCCTTCCCACCAGTTCATTTTGCACCCAATCTGGAGTCTGTTAGCTCCCAAAGTATGGATGGAGGGACTGTGGGAGAAGACCTACACAGATTAAACTCCCACTTGCTGCCATCCCTGCCTCCCCTATTGAAAGCTGGAACCCAAGAATGTTCCTTCTCCTTAAAGCTGGGCTATGAGCTAATGTAGAGGAGAAATGTGTGCGATCGTTTATCCTCCTCATCAACAGATGGGATCCGACAGCTTCTTCCCTTATGCAGTCACAGACTCCACAGCTTGCATCTTTTCCCCTTTTCTGCCAGGAATAATGTTAGGGGGGGGCTTTAAAAAATGTTTCATTAATGTTTCTGGAAATGTTGTTTTATGTGTGAATTGCAGAAACTATTTACAGTAACTTCTTAAATGAACCTTGCGAAATGGAAATAATTTCACTGCGTGCAAATTTCACAGCCTTTTACTGTTCAGATTTT
>VXBW01003930.1:1172948-1196971 GCA_013400375.1 Thinocorus orbignyianus | reverse complement strand
TGACAGCTTCTACATTTTAGAGTTATGGCCCCAGGCCTAAGAAACCCAGTGTCTTTTTGGGCCAGGTGAATTATGAATCAGCCTTGAACTTCCTTCATAGCGCTGAGTATTAATGTGTCCATATTGCAGAGGGTTAGTGACTTAACCACTGGGTTGAGCAGAGAGCAAAGAGGGGACTTGAGGTCTCTAAGTGTTTAAGGCAGGGCACTATATTCTTTCCCTGCTAGACAGATGGGAGACAGTGAGGCCCATGGACCTTGGAGAGATTAATGGGGCCCTCTGAAAAAACATCCTGCTTGGAAATGAAATGTTAGCTGCACAGCCGTGCGCTCTGTGTGGCTGCCTTTATTTTTATTGGCCCCTCATCTGTTAAAGTTGTCACCTCCTGCCGCCATCCCAACTTTCTCTGTTGGGAGAGGCTTTGGTGGTAGAGCTCATCCACAAAGTCTGGGAATACTTGCCAGTTGTGCTGTCTGCATCTCATTTTAATGGGGGTCATTAGCCAATTATCAGCTTAACTCAAGATACTTGCTGAAAATTCAATTAAAACTGATTATGTGAGGTGTGCTTTTTCTTGGCTGGGAAGCTTCAGTTTACCGTAAGGTGGAAGACAGCTGGCTCACAGGCAGAGAGCACAGGCTGCGGGGACAAGCAGTTGGCTTGGATGTGTAATTGAAATGGTAGGTAGCTGCCAACGGTGGTCAACAACCCCTGGTTTGCAGGACCTCTTGGTATGGCTGATGTTTTCCATGGAGTTAGGGTGGGACTAATAGAGCTGCAAGCTCTGATCTGGTTCTGGCTGGTGCCCAACTTGATGTCCCCACATGAGATCTGGGGGTGCCGTGTCTGACTCCCTGGCAGCCAGAGGGTCTGTGGCTGGTCTGGGCCACATCTGCAGGGTTTATTGACTTGGGAAAGAGAGGCAGAGTCTTGTATGTCCTGCAGCTTGCTGCACATGGACTTCTGATAGCCACATATATGGTGAGGAGTTCAGAACGGAGGTTGGTGCAAGGCTGCATTTGGCTGAACTGGTCTATGCATTTTAAAGATTTTTAAATAGTTTTAGTGCTTCTGAAAGATGATGCTTGAAAGGAGGAAAGAAGTCCTGTGCAGACTCCTCTCTTTAGACACTCAAATACAAGCATGGCAAAGATAAGCTTGTTTCTGTTTCCCCAGCAGAAGGAGGGCTGTTCCAGGCACAAAAATGCCATCAGTTGTGTTAGTCTCTGTTCTAGCAGAAACCAAAGTACTGGTGCTGGTAAATCTTTGTTTATTCTGCTTTTGTCCCCTAAAGAGAGGCATGACAATGTAGCAAATGTCTGGTACTGTTTTCTCTTGAGCCCTTCTTAAATATTTTGAGCTGGTCAGTTTTGTTGATCTTTCCTAACTTAGGTTACTTACCTGCAGATCTTGAGTTTCTGGAGAAAGATGCCTTGGATAATGTTGCAGGCCTTCTCATCCCCAACATCCTGAAACTCCTTCCTGTCTCCTAAGCCAACCCTGCTGGCTTCAGGTTTTATCTTGCCCTATTTATTGTTCTCTTCTTTCTAGCAGCCCTCTTGGTAAAGCCAAACCTCAGCTTTTTGAGCTTGGGTCCTTGGCAAGTCTGAATCTTACAAAATTGTCCAGGTTCAGAAGAAAAGTAAATGATTTAGCGAACATTTTAGGGCATGTGATTTTGGATAATTGATAGATTTTTTTTTTTAATATATAGAAATAGCATTAATATTTTTGTTGCTATTTAGTATTAAGTGATGTCACTGAAATGCTTCTTTTGAAATATAATTTTAATTGAATTTGAAGCAAAAGGCTTTTCAAGACAAGGAAAATTGAGCTGCTAGGCTCAGAAATACTGCAGCTAGACATTTTGATTTTGCAGAATTAAAACTTTGGTATGAGGAGCCTTCAATGTGAAGGAGTCATGAGTGATTTGAGAAGTATTTTGATGTTACTGAATTTGCATTTCTCCTTGGTTATATACATAGTATCTGTGTACGATAGTGGAACACTTTTCTACCTGCTTCCACAGCAAAGGAGTGGGTAGCACAGTCATTTGCTGTAGAATTTAAATGGACAAACTGGCAAGTTATTTTATCTCTGAATACTGTTGCCTGCCAGCAAAAGAGTAATTTTTCATTTGCCCAGTTCAGTCTTTGGCCAAGCCAAGAACTGAAGCTGGGTCGTCTGAGTCCTTGTCCTGTGTCCCACAACAAGATCCCTGTCTTTCCTCTTTGTTTGCGGTTTGTGATTAATCGCCCAAGTCTCCTGATATTATTTCTGTTCTGCTCCCTGACTGTATGACTTGAAACTTTATAAACAGGCCATAGCAAATGCATGTGACATACAAAAATATGGGTATTCATCAAAGTAGCACAGCTGCTCCTGAAACAATGGTGCTAAGGAAGCCCATTCATGCTAATTACAGCAGCACAAAGAATTGTGTCGCTAAATTTGTTGGCAGGTCCAAAAAATGTTTTGGCTTGACCTGAAACAGTCTCTTTTGGGGAAGAAGTTTTTGGCAAGTTGAAACGTTTTAGTTTCACTCTAGAAGAAGCAATTTCTTTTGAAGCTAAGAATTTACTTTAAGTAGAAATAAAGAGTTAGACGATGGAAACATTTATTTTTAAGCTGGAGGGTTTTTATTTTTAAGGAAAAAAGGTCTTTTTCTTATCACTAACAGTTTGATAAAAAGGAGTGTATGACCTGTTTTAATAGGTTAGAATGGTATTTTTGGCAACTTTTTCCAAATCTGAAGTCTTCAGTTGCTGAAGGATTGCCTGACCTTTCTACAAGCACCCAGGAAAAACACCCCACCTCGGTGTCTGAAGTTTGATGTCCAAGTGACCTGTTGCTGCTCTGCTTTACTTCCAACCTGAGGTGCTGAACAGGTAACCCTGGTGTGAAGCCTGGTGGAAGCTCCCCGCATGTTGCTGCTTGCTGAGGGGAGAGAAAGGGGAAAAATCCTCTATGAAGTGTTGCTGAGCCCAAAAAGTACAAGATGTAATTACACTCTGCATACTGATGTTTCCATGCACTCCTGTCATGGCACTCCAACCATACAATAATATTTTTCTTTCTGAAAATAGCATACTGGTTTAGTAAAATCCTTTAATGTTTAGAAAGTCTGGAAATGCATAATTAAGGTATCCAGCCAATTCCCCCTTTTGCCTTGTAATTATTGTTTGTTCATTATCACCCCAAATGACTTCCACCACCCACTCAAGCTTAACTTTGCCCCACAGATCTGTCAAAATAGAGACATGTATCAACATTGCAAATTGCTATTACAACAGAGGGAACAAGCTTCTTCTTTCTCTCAGATGAATCAATTTTCACCATAATTTCACAGTCGTGCAGCAGGTAGAATGATTTCCTGCTGCACGATCTCTGCCTGCCTTTCTCTTCAAAATCTTACATGCTCAAACCTCCGAGTTCATCATTGTGTCTCAGGTAGCTAAAACAGCCCCAAAGAACTATTGAAATTCATAACATCCACCATCATCCCAGTAAAGACCATTCCCAAAGCTGCTTGGGAGATGGGGCAGTAAAAGGATAGCAGCCTCACTCCAGACACCTGAATTTAGGTAGAAAAGCCAAATGTTTCCAGCCCACAGCAGCTTTGCTGACTTCACCAGGAGCTACTTTGTTTATGCAATATGGGGCTCACTGTAGTCCACATGAGTTGATGGGAAAACTGCATTTCATGGTGTTTCAGTCCCTGCTTTTATTAAGCAGCCATTTGGATGGCATATGGAAATTAATGTTATATTTAGGTATGATCCTGTATGTCCACGAAGACAGTTACAAAACTATTTTTAACTCTAATACTTGCACTAATCCTCCTAAAACTCACCAAGGGCCACTAACTCTTCTCCAGCAGCAGAGGAAAACTCAGTCTGGTCTTTAGGGAGATATTTCTGGATAGGAAGATATTTGCCAGAATAACCCCTTCAGTTCACTCTGGTTCTGCTCTTATCTCAAGTTGCACTGCCCTTCCTGCCAGCATCCTGCTGAGTCCTTTGGCTTGCAGTACCCACAACCTTGCCGTAGCAAGTCCCAGGACTTGGCAAGTGACTTCAGCTGCTCATGGCTCTGGCAAACACCAGCAGATGTGTTGTATATCAGTTCCAACATACATCTGTGTGGGGCTGTCACTGCGTCTGCTGTGTCAAAATCTGGGATGCTGCTGCTTGTGCATGCCCTGCGTGTTCTTCCAGGTGTTTGTTCCCAGTTTCTGGGCTGCACATACCTACCCACCACACAAAGGTCACATCAACTAACATGCAGCACCCCTTCTCTCTTTCTTCCAAGTCTTTATGGCGCTGAGAGGTCATAAAGAATGAGTTAACAGCTGCCATACAAGTTGCCAATGGTGATACAAAAGCACCACTGAAAGCTCTAGCATTGATTTCTCCCATACCTTTTGCAAAGAGACCAGAGGCAGTGTGCCAAGACCTCCTGGGACAACTCCTGTCCTGGGGTATTACTGCAGATTCCTGTTCATGAAACCCTTGTTCTAACCCTCTTGAGTATTTTGCATGCTGCAGGATGTCTGCAGAAGGATCTGTACCATGCTTCAGGCTCGACCTCCCCAGAGGGCCGGCATGTCACAATAATGTAATTTCTCAGCTTGATTCAGTTGGTGGGTGGGTAGGGAAGGAGTGCGCTGCTCCCCGTGCAGCTCCGGTCAGCAAGAGTGTTTCTGCTGGGATGCCAGCCCTGCTCAGGTTCAGGTAATGCAGGGGAAGGGCCTCTGGTTTTGATATTTTGTCTGTTCTTTCTTTTTTTTCTTTCTTTTTTTCCTTGGCATCTTCTGCCACCCCCCATCATCTCTGTGTCTCCCTTGGGAAGCGGCTCTACCTGTGCTGGGGTGCAGTATGCTGGTTGTATGCTCAACACAGCCTCTGCAGTCCAGCCCTGGGATGCACAGACCTGCATCCATGGCCTGTGGAGTCCTGGAGGGGAGCAAACCCCATGGGTCAGATGAATTTCTCCAGGACAAGGGAGCAAGACTGCCTCATCTCCTGGGTGAAGGCACTTCCTTGGTGGCATGCACTCAGGGACATGCCTGCTTCTTTCTGCTGCTGTGCTGTGGGCAGCTCCATTGGCCAGCGTGCAATCATTATTACTACCTTGCACTTCTGCACTGCAGCGTAGCGATGACTGCAATTTATCAGGCTATTCCCTGGTGGACTGGATTTGACCTGAATGTTACAGTGTCTTGGTGCTTCCAACTAGCTCCACTCACGTGGTGCCCATGCCGGCTTTCCTGGAAGACAGGCTGATCTGGCGGGAACTGCCTGACACATCGCCATCAATGCGTAATAACCTTTATTTAAAAAAAAAAAAAAAAAAAAAAGGAAGAAAAAGGAAAAAACAACCTTCTGCCCACAATCCCATGGTAACCCTAGCAATATGGGCATTAACATCCAGAGAGCTTTCTCTGGGTTTAGATTATTTGTGGTTATCTGGATTTCAGATTGACACCATAAATATTCAAACTCGGAACCTAGCTGGATGCAGCCGCTGTTGACTTTTGTATGACCTAGCTGGAAACTTTAAATCAGCTGTCAACTTGACTTTCAAGGGAGTGAAATGTTCCAAATCCACTAGATAGCATCTCCTTGGTGTTTTATTACCTCCTGAGAACCTCACTTTGGTAGGGACCCAACTCCAGCCTCCTTTCAGAAAGCAGAGCTTTGTTAGCCTTGCAAAGTCATTAAACCTGCCATGTGGGAATAGGGTTGTCCTACCTTGTGGCAACACACAGGGCTTATTATATAAAACGCACATGATTAATATACAAGCAAAATGAATCCAGATGCAAGCCTAGCATCGGATTATTAATAGGCTAACGTAGATCTCTATCAATGGTGCTCTCTGTTTGCTAGATCACACTGGATGTTGCATTTTGGGTGGTTTCTTTTTTAAAAGCCTTCCTTTGTCTTTTGATGTAGATACATAGGGCTTTCCTGCAGGTACTGAGTATGTTTTGCTCCCAATGCACAGTGTGCTGTCGTTATGGTCAACAACCCTGGGCTGCTTTGTAAAGTGCTGAGCAAGTCAGCAGTGAAACATAGTGAGCAGCTGTGAGGATGGTTGGGGCGAGTGGTGCCACACCAGTGACCACAGATTGCTGTGCTGGTACAAGGGGTTCTATTGGCCAGTGACCAAAAGCAGAGCAGCCCTGCAACGCCAGATTCATCATAGCAAGCAGTGTGTTGAGGGCCACTGTCAGCTTAATGGATGTCACAGCAGCCACCGTGTCAATAAAGGTTACAGCCTTTGCTGAAGAAAGAGACCCAAGCACCATCTAAGTAATTGTGTGGTGCTGATGGTGGGGAGCAGCAGTGATGTATCTGTCTGCTTGATGTGTGCATCTTCCTCTGAAGAGCTGTACAGTGCATCCAGAGATGATGCTCTGAAAAGTCAGAGAGGTGAAAAAGTTGGCCAGATACTTTGCTGGAGTAGATCTGTTGAGAAGGGAACCTGCAGCATGGCTGAAATCAAGATCTCCAGCTCTTTGTAGCTCCATGGGAGATATTGGAGAGCTCTTTTCCTCAGTCACCTTGGCCCACCTTTCCAAAGGTGTTACTGGATTCAATTGCCTGGCTTCGAGGCCAATCTGGTTTTGGACCAGTGTGGGGGACCCAAATACTGACAATCATGTGGTGTGGCATGGTCTCAGTTCCATGCAATGTGTCTGAAGTTGACCAAGGTACGAGCTGGTTTTGAAAATGCAGAGGCTGGCAAGTCCAGGCTGACGTTTTTTAGACTAATTGGTTTGATGGTCTAGTCCTCTAATGTAATGTTTTATTAGATCTAACAGATTTCTGTTCCAAATTCCCTGAGGAGCTCTCCAAAATAACTGTTCAATGAATAGCTTTTCCCTGCAGCTAAGTGAGAGGTGCTGGCAATAGAGAGATTTTGGCAAACTGGTCTGACAAAGACTTGGAAAGTCTCTGAGTCCAACCTTACAGATATCTCACACCTCCTCCGCTCACAGGCAGGTGATTAGGTCTTCTAGTCGCCAGGGATGCCCAGTCTAGGTCTTCATTTCAGCTCCACCTCTGTTGTGAAGGTGCATCTTCCTACAGTTCCTGTTTTTGATGCATTGAAGTCTCTGTCTGTAGAAGCCCTCAGAGATGTGTGTTCTCCTGGAGACCACATGCAGGGATTTGGAGGTCTTGGCATGGCAGGTAGGCAGTGTGCTCTTGAAGCGACGTCTTCGTCCAAGCTCACTCTTGGTTATGAAGATGTCTGGACTCTCTAATACAGATTCTCATGCCTTGTGCTTTTAATGTCATGTATGAGTTGCTATCTGCCGACTAAGATTAATTGAATATGTAAAACAATAGGTGCTAAGAATTAATACAAGGCTTTGTAATACAAGATGACTTTTATTCTAGTTTGAATACTTCACACAGCAGCTATAAGTACATTAGTTTTATTGATCTATATTCATAGAATTATTTAAATGTACCCTCTGGTGCTGAGTGTCAGGGATTTTCCAATGCTTGCCATTATGCATTTTTCATTAGAGGCTAGTGAAGGCAGATCCAAACTTTGACTGCCCAGGCAAGATTAATTTCAGCTTGACAGCCACAGGCATACACAAGCAGAGTGTGTTTTGAGAGCTGACCACTAGCCATGGTCTCACACCACGTACCCTGGAGCGGTTTCCTGGGCTCCCTGCTTCGGGCTCTCCTGCATCGTCAGTGTTCAAGTACTGCCAGGGTATGCTGGCCACCAAACAACCTGGCTCTGCCGAGGCTTTTCTTCTGCATTTTGTTTTAAGAATAAAAATGGGTCTGTTCCTATATATAGCTGAAACTCTTATATTAAAAACCTGTCTGTACTGTGCATACTAAACGTGGCCTGATCTTTCAAGGTCAGATATTTGGCAGGTGCCAACTGTCTGTAGCTGGTACAACGTTTCTTCCATCCAAATGTGACTGGATTGTCTTTTATTTCATCAGATTGTCTTCCAGTTTTGTCTAAAAATGCCTGTTTCATTTTCTTGCCCTTCTCTATTGGGGGATTAAAAGGAAAAATATCAGCAGTTTCATTTTTAGTGAAAAGCATTCTCAAATATTTCTTCTAATGGTGTTTGAATCTAGTCACTGGCCAAAGGCAATGGAATTTTTTTAGTTTACAGGGAACTTAGGATGAAAAGAGTTAAACTTTCCAGAGGAAGGATTAATGTGGTGGATTTTAGTATTTTAGTGTTTAGAAGTGAGGCAAATGGCTGAGTGAGAAAGGCAGCTTTCTCACAGGTTTGGGTGAGGGAGGGGAGCTCTCATAAACCCCCTTTCCTGCACTGGGTTGCTTGTTAAAGTCATGGGAGTCTTTGGTGTCTGCTGAGAGGTTGAGCTCATACTGCAGTTTTTGCTCGAGAGGACACTAAGACGGTGTCTGTCCTTTAGCTGACAGCCCAGTGAAACTAAAACTATCTGAGTTTTCTGTTGCTCCGCTAAATTGGGTTAAAATTAGCTGACAGGTTCCAAAGTGATTGGAACACACAAGCCTACAGTTTAATTGCATAAGCCACTTTCCTTGGAAGCAAGCTGAAAAGCATCAGTGTATTTTACAGTGCTTATTATAACAATCGTTTTGCATCTAGTTCAATGTTCACAGTACAGCCTGAACATGAACTTCAGGAATGCTGGAGGGGTACATAGCTGATGGGCCTCTCTGGGAGGACACGTGTGGATGTGTGTGTGCTACACGAAAAGCCTTTGGGATTTGGGAGCCCAGCCCTGCAGAGATACTCTTGTCAATCCTGCTGTTGTGGCTGTGCCTGTTGATACCTAAAACCTCTTCTGAATCTGGCTTTGGTCCCTCTCTTGCATCCTTGAGGGCTGAGGAAGAAGCTATGAGGGGATGCTACTCCCTCTCTGCTGTGTTGTTGCAGGGGGCACCTATTTCTCCAGGGGAGGGTCATCCCTCCACCTCTTGTCTTGCAGCATCTGGGAGCGGGGCTCCTCTGGACCATAAAACAGGGAAGCGCTGCCTGGTTCTTTTGCTTCAGTTGAAGGTGGCTGCAACGCTGTCACTGCAGAACACTGTGCCTCTGGGGTCGAGCAGGGGCATGTTACCCCTGGCTGTGCTGTGCAGACAGCCCTGGGGTGCAAGTGCTCCCCCCCAAGCAAGTACTGTGCTCCAGAGTAGGCTCAGAGTCACACAGAGCTCTATGTGGTGTAGGGAAATTGCCTCCGGTGGCTTCCTCCACTGCTCTATGGGGACTCAATGGAGGATCTGTGCTTTTATTTTAAAATGTATTTATTTTTTAATAAATGGAGGAGCGGGGCTGGAAATTGGCCCTCGCATCACCTGCATTTTATCGCTCAGCATCCTCCTCACAGCAGGGCTTAAACTAGAATGAACGTTGCTCTCATCTACTTTGCCTCTCCTGGTCCATGGCTCAACATAACTGTTCCTTGTGCGGGGACAGCTGATCCCAGACCTTACTTCCCAGCACTCAGACCGTGCCTTGCGCTCGGAGAAGGCAGCTTTGGTGGCGGGTTCGTGAACTTTGCTATGTTTTATAGCCACTAGAGGGGGGTCAGAGACTGCTGGCTTGGGCTGCCTGCAGCCAGGATGCCCGGGCTGGGGGCAGCGCAGGGCACCCCAGGTCGGGGGCTTGGGGCTGAGCCCCGTGGAGTGCAGCCCTGCCTTTCCTTACCCTGAGCGTGTTTTCAACATCTTTCCCAGTCTCAGTGGGAATTCCTTTGGGAAGGTCGGTGCTGCCAGCTGGGGTGTGCTGTCTGCATCAACACTGGTTTACACCTGTGGGAATGGACAGATGGACCCAAAGCACTGAATTAGCAGGGAGTTGAGCTGAGGAGCCCGTCTAGCCCACGATGGATTTACCAGCTCAGTTCCAGTAGTGTTTTGTAACTTGGGAGCTGACTGGTGTCACCCAAAGACAGCCATCTTGCTCACGCACAAGCCTGAAACCACTCGAGGGCATCAGCTCTGTGAAGGACCCCATCAGGTCTTCTGGCTTTTGGGTAGAAATACCCTTGCTTCCTGGCACACTCATGCAGATTCAGGCAGAGAGCATGCCCTTTGTCCATGCAAGGTGGCTGCAAAGTGACAGTGAGTAAAGGACTCTGTGTCTCCAGCCCAGGGCACGTGGTACTGGCTGTTGGCAAAGGGGAGGCGAAGAGATGAATCCCATCAGCCGTAGGGATTGCTAGTGCTGGAGCAGTTTCAGCTGGCCAGGTGCAAATCTGTTTATTGTCTCTGAAACCAGGCATTCGAGGTGCTGAATTTCCTTTGCTATCAAAGCACAGAGTGGTGTTTTGTGCCAAGATAGGAAGAGGTTTTAAAACCAGTTTTATAACTCGGTGTTTTCCCTCCTGGACCCCTATATATGATTTTTGTAAAGGTGGAGAAGGTGCTGGATTTTCTATTTCTAGGTGTTGCTCAGCGTTTAGAGAGCAATGTGAGCTGCAACACTTCTCACGGACACCCTGGCAAGACTCAGTAAACTTCTGAAGAGGGAGAAATTGATGAAGAGAGTCTATGATTGCTTTTAGCTGAGCCTGGCACAGCACTGAGAGGAACTTTTTCTTCCTGGGAGCAACACACCTCTGCTGCCATTGCATGGTGGATGTTTCCAGTGATGCTGCAGCAGGATTCGAAAGCAAGTATCTGACAGCATCAAACCAATCCTCTAAGGTACTGCACTTGGTGCTGAGAGCACCCAGTCCCTAACACATCATGGGAATAGTCTCTTCTCTGTGTCACTGGGAAGTGATGGGAACTGGTTGTGTTAATGGATGGGAAGGATTTGGCCTCCCTTGACACAGCTCTGGGATCATTTTAAGTGCAAGGCTGTGGATTATAAATTATACAGCATTTGTAATCAGGAAAACATCTGCTGGGTGCTCTTTCCAGTGGACAGGGCCAGCCGAAGGCTTCAGGACACGATGTGTAGGGGTTGCACCAATCGCCACCTGTCTTCTCCTATAATCGAGTTGATTTTTTATGATCTTGACATCAGCTTTCAAGGCGCATGATCTATGTGTTTATTTAGCTGTCTTTCCTGGCGTCCCTTAGTTTTGAACTCCTGTAAATCCTCCCACAGTTGGATTTCTGCACTTTTCAGAGATTACGTTTCCTGACAGTACATTTCTCCTTCCCCCTCACATCAGTGACAGCTCAGGCAAGGCTCCAGGGACCAAAGCATTCAAACCCAGCTTTGGAAAGCTAAGCTCTGTCACAGAGCAGGTCTAACTTTCCAGGGGTCAAGCGACTGTGAGTGGGAGAGGGGACCAAACATGCTGCTTTGTGGCTGAAGCCCCTCTTCAAGTCTGAAATCTGATCCAGGGGTTGTCATCCTACAGGACTTGGTGACTGCACAAGGAGCTAGTTTCTGTGAGGAGACCTGCCCAGGTCCTGTCTTGGTGCGTGGAGTCGGCTTGGATAGAACAGCAACTTTTTGTTAAAAAGCCCAAATTCTGGCTGCTGGGAGTGAGGTCTTTGCTGTTCTGTTCATTCAGATCTGCATTAACTGACGTTAACCCATGCAAGGGCTGCCTGGATATCCCAGCTCAAATGATTCTCAGAAGGACACAGTTATAAATGCCCTTGCTTTCCAGAAAATCATGTCTTCTTTTGTCCTCTTCTTCTGGGGAAGTGCAGCTGATGCTGAACTGCCCTGGCTTCCAGAAGTGTACAGATGGACAAACAGATACTACTAGGAAAGAATATGCAGCAGCCTTTGTTTTTTTTTGTGCTTTTTCCTACCAGCAAAGCAGAAGTTGTTGCGAAGGGTTACAACCAAGAAACCTATTAACTCTACTGGATGCTCTCTACAACCTGTAGCCTCTGACTCCAGTGGCTGCAGGTACATCTACATGGAATAGCTGTGTGAGTGGGAAGATTTGATGTAACCTGATAAGGATTTCCAGGTGGAGTTTGCAACCACCATTCCTTTCCCAGCTGGTCCTAGCACCCTTCCTCTACTCCTTGTTCACTTTTGCTCCCTCTGGCCTTTTTCTTATCCCCATTGCAGGGCTTTTCAGTCTGGCTCTCACCCCTCTTTCTGCCTGTCCAGGTCCCTCCTTTCCCTGCTTTGATACAGAGAAGGAGAGGTGATTGCCAGGACTCTAAGCCATCCTGACTCTGCCCCATGTAGTGTTTATGCCCCTTGATCCCTGCTTCTCTCCTCAAATTTCCCAGCCACCACTGACCTCTGAATTAATTTATTTGCAGCATTAGTCCCTCTAGGAGTTTCTTGCTTGACTGCATGCTGAAATCATCCCCATCTCTTAGAGAAAAACACTGACTCCAGCAGATGCCATGCCTGATATTTTTCCAAAGTCAACGTGAACTTGTCCCTGGTGCAAGTTCATGTTTGAGACCCTTGCACTTGTGCTTAGCTCAAGTGGCATTCCCGCCTGCTGCTAAACCCGATTCTGAGCAACTCTGCTGCCTGTGACAATACACCTAGATGACCTGATAAAATGGGTAAAAAACTTAAATGTATGTAAGGACATCATTTCCAGCTCTCTTACCAGGGCCCAGTGGTACCCACTGTTTCACTGAGCCCGCAGTGGGGATGATGCTGCCTTCCTCTTAGTAGTACAGTTTTAAGAGTCCAGGAGAGACGAAGCTCCCCATAAGGGTTCAGGTTTCCATGGGGTTGGGCTAAAACCTTCTAGTTTTCACTAGCTAAGGATCTGGCTAGGAAGCTGAATGTGTAGGTAGGTGGCAACTCACCTGTATCCATATGACAGCCAGATATGTTAGCTGTCCATCATTGCAGTGCTTACAGAATCACAGAATGATATGGGGTTGGAAGGGACCTCTGGAAGTCATCTAGTCCAACACCCCTGCCAAAGCAGGTCCTCCTAGAGCAGGTTGCACAGGAACTTGTCCAGTTAAGTTTTGAATGTCTCCAGAGACAGAGGCTTTGCACCTCTCTGAGCAGCCTGTTCCAGTGCTCTGCTACCCTCAAAGTGAAGAAGATTCTCCTCATGTTTATATGGAACTTCTTATGTACAAGTTCGTGCCCATTTCCTCTTGTCCTCTCACTGGGCACCACTGAAAAAGTACTGGCCACTTCCTCTTGACACCCTCCTTTTCAGTGTTTATATGTGTTGATCAGATCCCCCCTAAGTGGAGGATGCTTTTGCTGCACCCTCATGCTGTGACCTGGGGCCATGGCTGAGAGACTCCCAAACACCATGAGGGAGGCAGAGCACATGGCCTAGCCAATGTCTTGGTGCCAGCTGCTCCTCCCCAGCCTTCCCAACATGGTCCTCTCTGCCAGGTCCTCCCAGCCAACCTCATCCCTTTCAGTAGAGGGGCCAAAAAGAATTGATGCCTTACCATGGGATGATTTACCCCTCTGTGTAACAAGATGTAAAAAGATCTCTTTCACACTAGGGTGGAGGCTTGCCTCTATGGGCATCTCAAAGCCTTGGCCTTGAATGGAAACCCATCTCCCGCTAGCAGAAGATTGTATACACCTCATCATCACTTGTGCATATTTTTGCCTGCCAGGCAGTCACAGGAAAACAGATGAAGAAAGATTGATCTGTAGGTCTTAATTTTATGGGCTTGTGTGGAATCCACCTCCTATCAATTTACCAAAGATGGTTAGAAGAGCCAACATCCTTATCACTCCCCTCATCGTGGCTGGGAATAATCTGCCGAATGAACTATCCCTTTATAAGGGTGTTATCATGTAGAAGAGTGAAGTGGATTTGCACTCCTGATGGCTCTGTGGTTATTTATATTGCGTTAGTGGCTAGCTGAAGTCTGGATCTTGTTGTGTTGCTCCTTGGGAGAGAAGAACAGCAAGACTGCTCCAGGTAGAGTAGGGAATGGAAATGTCCTGGGAGCAAACAGGCTTTATGGTGGGGCAGCTGTGGGGTCAGAGCACAGGGTTCTTTGCCTCTGTGTAGCTGCCAAGCCCTCCATACAAGGCTGCTTCTCCACAGTCATGTATAGTTGGAGTCACCTTTGCCATTACAGGGTGATCTGCCTGCTTTGCGTGTGTTAATTCCTTCTAAAAATGAGTTAGATGGAGCTTGAGCCCACAGTGAACTCCTGTTGTCAGCCCCCCAGTTGCAGAGTGATTTGGTGACCTGTGTACTTGGTGCAGGACTGGTGAGCCTTGCCTGCTCCAGCTCTCATGGTCAACCTGTGCCTTCCCATCCCACAGACTGGGATCTATCCCTGCCACCATGAGCTGGTGACATGGCTTCCTAGTAGTGCCACAGGCAGATTTTGCCCTCAAGGACTCACCTTTGGAGCCAGTGCCTGTATTAGAAATACAATAATATAGTCCCTCTCTTCACATTATTTATTTTTTTTAAGGTATCACAGAAAACTAAGGCACAGACAAATACAGCCCTTTGCCCAAGGTCACTTACCAGCTGCAGTCTGGAGTGAGAGAGCCCTGATTTCCTGGCTTTGTGTCACGAGTGTGAACAGCTCTTTGCTCCGCTGACAGCGAGGGCTTTACAGTAAGGGAGGGGAGAAAAAAAAAAAAGCGCCATATTTCAATGTGCTTCTTGCTCTGTCCCCAAGTGCATCCCCCAGGGTGAGAGTGAAGTCAAGAGGCTGCTGTGAAAGGGTTATAGCCGACCTCTGATCACAACCGATTAATGACAGCCCCAGGGAGCAAGAGCCCTTGAGCTGGCAGGAAGGAGGTGAGTGTGGAAAAGCAGTGAAGTTTTACATGCAGCAGCCATAGACTGATGTAGAGCCACAGCAGGGGAAACAGCCATGCTCAGACCCATGGCAGCAGGGCAGAAATATTGGGGATTTCTCCATCCATCCCCAGAACTTTGGATCCAACCCTTTAATCATCAAAGTCCACTCTGGTTGAACTTGTTGCTCTGAATCTGCTAGTGATGGTTTGGGGCTTTTTAAACCTGTTTGTTCAAATTAAGCAAAAAAAAAAAAAATTGCTGTGAGGGTGGGTTAGTATTTAACTCCAAGCAGATGATAACAACAGCGTGTCATTGCTTCCCAGGAGGGTGAAGAGCACTGTTGTCAAACCAGGGAAACTGAGGCAGAGCGTCAGGATGGAGTGGGCAGGGCCAGGACCAGGAGGAGCCCGCTGTTTCTCCCCATGCTGCCATGCATCCAGCTTTGTGCTGGACTCAGCAGAAATCTTCCCTTAACGCAATTAAAGGATGAGCAGAGACGGCTGCGAGAGGAGGCGGCTGTTTACAAGAGCGGAGGAGGGCATGCCGGGAAGATGCTCCATTCCCCTGCTCGAACCACAGCACGGGAGCACGACCCCCGGGCGAGGATGTGCGCGGTGCTTGGATGCTCTTCAGCTCCACAGCAAAGGGCTGAAAGCAAATTGGCTGTTAATGCAGACAGCGGCCAGCTTGACTCAACACTCCCGGGCTGTAAGTGGGCTGCGGGATGGATGAGGAAACCCGTGCTCCTTCTCTAACAGGTCCGAGCCCGCTTGTTAGATCTGGTCAATAGTTTGCTGTCAAAAGCAATTCTCTGTCAAACAGACGTTGTTTTTTTTCTTTTCTGCCAGAGCAGAATTTTTCTCAGAACATGTCAATTTTCAGCCAAAATTTTTTGCTTTTGGTGCTTCCCCCCCCCCCCTTCTTGTTTGCTTAAAAAAATAGCAGCACTGAAAACAACATGGTTGTCAGCTACTGAAGTCTGAATCTGAGGGCTCAAGCCAGCAAGGTCTCCAAGTGTATTTTTTATGTTATGTCAAAAAAAAATAGTGCGTTGGAAGAAGGTTTTTAAGAACCAGTTGTCATGGGGGAATAACTTGTGTTAAAGGATGTCAGAAAAATTTCTGGAGGCTTGGTGTTCATAAATCTCTACTGGTCTGCAGTTGTGAGTCTGGAAGTGGTTCATAAGGAGCAGAGTGCTTGAGGGTAGGGCCGGTGGCAGCTCTGGTGACATCCAGAGAATCCTGCTGGTGTGTCCCATTCCCTGTGTGGGTTTATGCTTGGGTTACAGGGCCTGCTGTGTCTGTCTTCTTGGTTTAGCTCAAATGGCAATGTCTGCATTCAACAGAAAACACAGTAGCTCCTCACTATAATGGAAAATGGGCTGTCTAGAGAAATGCTGCCAGCTCAGGAAAGCATTGGGTAGGATCTGTGCTCTGTCCCACAGGGCTTGGAGTGGCCAGCATGGCTGGTGCAGGTGATGGAGATACAGCTGCTGTCCCACTATGGAGGAAGCACAGGCACAACCTCTTCACCCTGCCCTGGTCCACTGGGTGTCCACCTTGTTCTCTGTGAACATCCATGGTGTCTCTGGCAGCACCATAATTTCAAGGGTTGACACCCTTGCTGGGAGCCACGCAAGGATGTAGCTAAGACTTATGCAAGGAGAACCATACCAGGACCCAGGGGCTGGAGGGTGCCTTGTGCTGTGAGGATGCATGGAGGAAGGGGAGGGCTGGTGGGGACCAGCTGGAGGGAGCCCCATGTCCCATATGTGTTGGCTTGGCAAGGCTTTTGGGTGTTGCCAGAGTTAATGCAGGGAGCGTGTGTGCCTCTATTGTGTGTATTTATGCATGCAAAGAAGTGCCTGCTGGGGAAGGAGTGGAAGGCTTGTGATTTATCATTGTTCTGTAATGGGTGCCTTGCTTCTAGTGAAAGAGGTCAACCTTCGTGAGAGATACCAAAACCCTCCTTATTAACGTCCTGTTACAGCTAATGGCTTGGGGTAGGGCAAGCAGGTCTTACAAGGAAGGCATTAAAGAGCAGTGCTACTTGGATGGGAAGCCAAAGAATTTACAGCAATATTTACACAGAGGCTCTCCCCAGAGATAAGGAGGTACACAGTCGGCTCAGCAGATAAGCAGAGCTGTGGGACGAGGCAGAGTGGGCACTCTTGGTTGTGCATCCTGAAGTTTGACAGGATCAAAAGCCAGAGTTGTGTGGTGTCGGGGAGGGGGACGCGATCCAGGACCACAAGTACCAGCTGGGACCCAGCATCTGGGCGAGACAGACGTGTTAGTTCAGTGTCTTGCAGTGAGAAATGGGGCCAGCAGCACTCCCTCACACTCCTAGACCTGAGCCCCAAACCTGGGTTGGAAGATATGGATTAACACAAGTTAATGAATGCTAATTGTTTGTCATAGAATCATAAAATGATAGAATGGTTAGAGTTGGAAGGGACCTTNTGATCATCTCTGTGGCCCTCTGTTCATCTACTGGACCCATTCCAACATTTCTATGTCCTTTCTATGTTGAGGACTCCAAAGCTGGACACAGGACTCCAGGTGGGTTCTCACAAGCGCAGAGTAGATGGGTAGAATCACTTCTCATGACCTGCTGCTCACACTTCTTTTGAGGCATCCCAGGATACGGTTGGCTTTCTGGGCTGCCAGCGCGCACTGCCGGCTCATGCTGAGCTTCTCATCCATGAGCACTCCCAAGTCCTTCTCCTCAGGGCTGCTCTCCAGCCATTCTCTGCCCAACCTGTATTTGTGCCTGGGATTGCCATGTCCCAGGTGCAGGACCCTGCACTTGGCTTGGTTGAACTTCATGCGATTTGCACGTGTCCTAGTGAAGATGTGGAGATCTGTCCCAGGTAAATGTCCTTGGCAACCACCATCTGTCCTGTCCACCATATGCTTTGTGATCTGCAGATTGTTTCTCTAGCACGTCCTGCTAGTGCATCTCTGCTCCATCTTTACAAGCCCTTCTTTAACAAACGTGTGTCCCAGAATATAGGTTGTGCAAAATCACTCCTGCTGGGAAACAAGTGAGAAACTTCAGGACTTTCTTGTCTAGCTGACGTTGCAGTAAGTTCCCAACTCCCTAATGCTTTTGCTGCAAACTCACTTTTTCACACGCCTTCCCCGTTTTCTCTGACAGACCTGCGGTGCATCTGCATTCAGTTGTCCTCTCCTAGTGCAGGCTGAAGATTCCCAGCCCATTTTCTGCCTCCTCCATCCGCTTCCTGCCAAATAGCCCAAAATCTCACACCTACCTGCCTCATCCAGCAAAATCTCCTGATCCAAAACTTGCTGAAGACAAAAGGACTTGCCCTTGTTTTTTCTCATTAGCAGCACCAGGCTTTGGGTCTAGCTGTGTCTGCGGCGGTGAAACCAAATAACCCCCTGTGCAGCAATCCATAATGAGACAGCCCCGTCTGCTCCGTGC
Source organism: Thinocorus orbignyianus (assembly GCA_013400375.1). Classification (NCBI taxonomy): domain Eukaryota; kingdom Metazoa; phylum Chordata; class Aves; order Ciconiiformes; family Thinocoridae; genus Thinocorus; species Thinocorus orbignyianus. Next base: position 1,178,849 of record VXBW01003930.1, on the reverse strand, counting down.
CCCCTTCCTGCATCAACCAGAAACCTCCCTTCGCCTGCTATCTCGGTCCTGGCTTATTTTTATGTGCTCAAATTACCCACGGCCACCACCTCATCCTGCGCTAGACCACATCTCCACCGACCTCCCCAGCCCCTAATAGCACTCGGCCACCGATCTCCGAGCACTCCATCCATCATTTGACTAGCACATTATTTATTTACCATGGGGGAGAGAAAGGAGTTGGGTTGTCTGGAGAACGTATTAAATTTTCATTTGTTCTCATTGATTCCTGAAAGGAAATTGCTGAGTTATGCCATCAGGGTGGACTAGTTATGATATGGAGAGTATCTACTAGAGGGGGGCACTGGATGGGGAATAGGGACAGGGTTAAGGTTATTTTGAGTTCTAAGTTAAAATCACAGGGACCATTTAGTTAAGCAACCTCATGAAATGTATCTGAGCATGTTTTCTTTGCTTCCTTTAGTCTCTGCTGTAGCTACTTGCCCAGTCTCTTGCTGGTTTATCTTGCCATATGGGACATGGCGTGGTATTGCTTCCTCCTGGCTTTTCGGTGAGTAGCTCTCACTCAGAGGTTTCTCCACTGACTCCATGTGTGTAGGAGTGGCTGCTGGCTGGGGCTTGTCCCCCGTTTGCAGGAGCTGCTCAGCCTCTTCCAGTTCATCGCATTCAGTTTGGAGACAGTTGCCTTAGTATTTCTTCTACAGACACGTCTGGGTTCTCTCCCCCTGAATTTCAGCTGTGATAGTTAGCACATTATTTATGGCATTTTTTCCTATCTTTTTAGTATGTACTAATATTTCAAGTTGCACAAAAATACTGACTTTTGGATAGCACTCCTTGTCATCTAAAAGCTGCTCATTTTCCTCCCCATCCAGAACTGGCATTCCATCCAGATGATTATGGTTCAGGTTGTCCATGGTTTGAAACTTGGAGTCTCAGCTGAGGATGGGCTTATGTAACTTCGTTAGGAAACTGGTCTAAGGTGAAGTAAAGCTAGAAATATTGTTTAATCCTTATCAGACACAAGGGTTGACCTAATCTGTTTTCCCAGCATGTCTTTTGTGAAAATGGTGCAACCTTCTCATGTAAGCAAGACGGTGAAGCAATTGTCCTTGAGGAAAGGTCTTGTGGCTGGGATTATTGAGAGGCGCACAACTTTCTAGGTTAAAACGGAAACCTGTGACTCATGATGCCTGCTGACTGTAGGCTGGGGAAAGTCCCCACATCTCTGAAGAGGTCACCTCCAACTCTGGTACTTCTGACCCTGCTCTCTTCCTCCTGACAAAGTGAGCCCTGAATTAAGGGCTACACAGAAGTGGGGTGTTTGTACTGGGGTTTTATTTTTGCAGTCTGGAGGATAATCAGGGGTCCTTGAGTTTCTGTGGGAGTTGAAAGAAAGGACAGAGCAAACTGGCACTGTTCCCAGGCCAAAATGTTTTCACTAATTGCATGCAACCTTCCTTACAAGACAGAGAGATTGCAAATACCACCGGCAGTTTAATTACCACTGCTGGTTCACATTGATCTTATTTATGCTGCTCCCAGTGCTGCCTGTGTGCAGTGTGTGTGTGTGTGTGTGAGCAAGGTAGGAGCGGGTTGTGTAGGAAATCGTGAATGGCTGGAGGGGGAGGAACTAAGGAGTGCGGATATGTTTTTCTGGGGATGTGGGATCTTTCCAAAGAACCCCAGCACACCAGACAGCTGTGCCCCCAACACCCGTCACTGGTGTGGGTGGGAAAGGGACCGTGTGAAGGTGAACACGGGTACAGGGGACGCGCGTCGGGGTGAGACTGGTTGGATTCCCGGGCCTGTTTCCCAGAACCTGCTTGGCTTAGCCACCGCTCTGGCTTAACTCTGAGCCCCAGCGGCGGATTGCTTCCCCTTTGCTAACCTTCCCCTCCTCGAACGCAATGCGTTTCCTCCCCATCCCGAAGGGGGGGAGAAAGCGGCACGGGAGGAATCCAACATGAGCAGGCTGATGGCTGCCGTCCCAGTGCAGGCTCAGCAAATGGGGCTCGTGATGGATGAATGTGCAGGGCAAGAAGTAATAAAATGGGCCCCAGTCATGTAATCTTCCATTAAAATGAAATGCATACCAGAAATGAGGCATTTCTGCAGCTTGTACCATCTCCCACGGAAGATCATGAATAAAAGAGGCAAGTGTACTGTTGACAGATGCCGGCATGCATAAAGGACAGTTCCTATAAAGGCAAAGCCCTGGCTAACAGATGGACTAAAGATGTGAGATGCAGGAAGATTTACCAGTCTAAATAATTCAAGGGAATGTCGTATGGGGAGGCAGTGCTGGAGAGGGGAGCCGGCAGAAGGTACAGATGGAAAGGCAGGCCAGGCCTTTCCCACAAACCCATTAAGAACGTCGCTTGTCTGAGTGACAGTATGTCGCGCAAGGCACCAGCAGAGATGGGTGGATTTGCCTCTAGCACTCCTTCTGCAAGGTCAGGAGAAGTGGTAATCACAAAGGTTGCAACTTTTTGAGGGCATATTTTTCCTCCTGCAAGGCTGCTTTCATCCGTCTTCCTTCTCTCCCCTCTCCTCCTTGCTGTCCCTTCACCTGTTGCTGGGGAAAACAGGAGCCCAGAGGTCATGCTGCAGCCATGGGTGGAGGTGGCAAAGGTATTCAGCCCTCCCATCGCTCTTGTCAGCCCTGCTCAGGTCCTCAGTGGTCCTTTGGACTTTGAAAGTGCCTGGGGAGTAGTGCTGGGTGACCTGGCTGTCTGCAGGAGGGTCAACAGGGCCAAATGCAAGGGGAGGCTCGACACAACACTGAAAGGTGGGTGCATTTGTGCAGGCAAAGGGACGCCGGGAGCTTTGCGTGGGGAAAAGGGCTGCAGCAAGAGGAGCAGAAGGGATGCTGGAGCTGTGTTTGTGAGGGTATCAGTACCCCAAAAAGTTGACCAGGAGCTGCAGCATAGGACACAACCCATTCAGACCTTAATGTCTGAATGTAGTCCGTCTTGGACCAAATTGCTGGTGTGCATGGGGCAGCTTGGAGCTGCAGGAATACTGCATATCCAGGTCTTCCCATATTCAGCTGGGAAGTGGGAGTATGGGTCTCCCCAGCGCGACCTTACCTGTGAGTGCAGAAAATTAAGGGGTTGATGTTTTGCACTGTGAAAGGGGCTGTCTTGGCTATCCACTCCTGGGGGCTTGGGTCCTCCACACAGGCATCAGCCTGTGACCTCAAACACTGGTGGGGCACTTGGTGAGGCAAATAGAGATGTTGTACCCTGATACCAGGGTGTTAGGAACTGGAAAAATTGTATGAATCTCCCTGGTGATCAAGATGAAGGCTGAGAAAGTTGGCCGAGGGTCTTGACAGTGCAGGATGCAGGGGATGAGCTGATGTAGGAAGGTGGCACGGGGAACAGGGCATCACGGCAGCTGAACACAAGGCTGCTCATTCTCTCTGGGGGTCCCCAGACCCCCTCTTCTCCTGTCCTCGGGGGAGACCAGGGTTGACTTGGTGAATGTGAGACATTTTGGGAGAAGAGGGAAGATAAAGGGCAAGATGCAGAGGGTTAGATAGAAGTCAGCGGCAGCTGCTTGGCAGAGATTGTGCGCGCTCTCCGCTCAGAGAGGACGCCTTCCCCAGGCTCGTCAGCCGTCTGCAGCACGGCGATTAATCATTGGTGTCAGAATCCCTAATCCTATTCAACGGAAAACAAACAGCGCGGCATCCAGCCCTGTGCTGAGCCCAAGCAATTAGCATGTTTACATGGACTGGGGAAGCTCAACAAAGAGTGGCCAACGGGGGCCACGGGAAATGAACCCTTGTCAGCCCCTGATGTTCGAAGTGCCCTGGGATCCCTGGGCTCTGACCCAGGCCCAAGCTTGAAATGTGGCTTGAAGCAATTGAATGCAGCTACTTGCTACCAAAAAATGATTTTTCTTGATTAGGGCTCAGGGGTGTGCAAGTGTGGGCAGCCACTGAAGTGGGGGGCTGTGTCTGGTAGGGATGGTCAGCTGGCAAAACAGGGGTCTGGAGGGCATAATGTGTTTACTCACTGTTTGGCTTTGAGTCAGTAGCAAAAGTAGCAGCTGAAACCTTTGTAATTCCAACAAACTCAGCCCTGCCACCAGTCCCTTGTCCTCGTTCATCCTGCCCTTCTCTGGCCTGTGCTGCTGGAGCTACATCTCTATGGCTGAAATCAGTTCAATGTCTTGTGCTTTGGATGAGTGCTGAACTCTGCTGGGCTCAGGCCATTGAAGGGCAGGACTGGGAACAGGTAGGACCAGCGTCCCTGGTGTGCAAGGGCTGTCCTTGGTGGTCTCAGGCCCCTCCCATAGACTTCAAGGAGGTTTAAGAGGTGGGCTACAAGGAGAGATGCAGGACTAAAAAGATGCACAGATGTCCCCAGTGGCTTGCAGCAGCTCCCTTGGGTGAAACTGTCTCCCAAAACCAAGAGCAACCTAATGCTTCTTGAAAGGTGATGGTGACGATCGGCTAAGGAAAAGGCCCGCTGAGCGTGGCTGTGATTTCTGCTTGTAACACATGTACCAGCTCTACACCAGCCAGCCCAGAGCCTGCAGCAGGACTTCAAACTGCCCATGTCCTCTGGCAATCCTATTTTTAGCATTGGACAGTGCACAATATCTTTGGGACAACCTGCACCCACTCCATCTCCCATTGCAGAATCACTCCCAGGGCTGGGTGGGCAGCATTTGGGATGAAGTCTGCCCACTGTAGGAAAAGAGACTGGGTTTGAGACCATCTAAGTAACCTGAAGGTATATAAATCCATGGGACCTGATGAAATCCATCCACAGGTCATGAGGGAGCTGGCAGATGAAGTTGCTAAACCACTTTCCATTGTATTTGAGAAGTCGTGGCAGTCTGGTGAAGTTCCCACTGACTGGAAAAGTTCCCCCATTTTCAAAAAGGGAAAAAAGGAGGACCGGAGGAACCACAGGCTGATCAGTCTCACCTGTGTGCCCAGCAACATCATGGAGCAGATCCTCCTGAAATTTCTGCTAAAGCATGTGGGAAATAAGGAGGTGATTGGTGACAGCCAACATGGCTTCACCAAGGGCAAGTCATGCCTGACAAATCTGGTGACCTCCTACAATGGTACTACAGTGTTGGTGGAAAAGGGGAAAGCAACAGATGTCATTTACCTGGACTTATGCAAAACATTTGACACTGCCATGTGACATCCTGGTCTCTAAATTGGAAAGCCATGAGTTTGACAGATGGACTACTCAGTAGATAAGGAACTGACTTAATGGCTGCACTCAAAGGGTTGCAGTAAATGGCTCAATGTCCAAGTGGCAAGCAGTGACACGTGGTATTCCTCAGGGGTCAGTACCAGGACCAGTGCTGTTTAACTTCTTTGTTGGTGACATGGACAGTAGGATTGAGTGCACCCTCAGCAAGTTTGATGATGACACCAAGCTGTGTGGTGCAGTTGACATGCTGGAGGGAATGGATGCTATCCAGAGGGACTTGGAGAGGTCCGAGACGTGAGTCTGTGCAAACCTCATGAAGTTCAACTAGGCCAAGTGCAAGACCCTGCACCTGGGTCACGGCATTCCCAAGCAGAAATACAGGTTGGTTGGAGAATGGGTTGAGAGCAAGCCCTGACGAGAAGGACTTGGGGCTGTTGGTAGATGAGAAGCTCAACATGAGCTAACAATATGTGCTGGCAACCTAGAAAGCCAAGCACATCAAAAGAGGTTTGGCCAACAGGTCGAGGGAGGTGGTTCTGCTGCTCTCATAAGACCCCTCCTAGAGTACTTTGTCCAGCTTTGGAGTCTCCAGCATCAGAAGGACATGGACCTGTTGGAACGAGTCCAGCAGGGGGCCACAAAGGTGATCAGAGGGCTGGAGCACCTCTCCTATGAAAACAGGCTGAGAGAGTTGGGATTGTTCAGCCTGGAGAAG
>VXBW01003930.1:1079319-1171608 GCA_013400375.1 Thinocorus orbignyianus | reverse complement strand
GAGGTGCCCCTGCCTATGGCAGGGGGGTTGGAACTCAATGATCTCTAAGGTCCCTTCCAACCCAAACTATTCTGTGACTCTGTGAAGTCTTTGACCCTCTGACATGCACAACGGGGCATTCCTTGTGTGGTCTGTCCAGCAAAGAGGCTGAGACCTGCTCTTCCCTGTCCAGCTCCCTGGGGAAGACATTCAGACCTTGCTAAGGGGTGGTGGGAGAGCCAGGGGTCCTGGAGTATCACTGACCACGTGGGTCTGCCCAGGGGGTGTGAGGGGCAGGTTAGTCCCACGTTGCATTCGGCAGGTGCTGAGGTAAGCTGTAGTGCAGAGAAAAGTGCAAGAGGGAACACAATTTCTAACAGGTAGCAAACGGCAAAGCAAAGGGAGCGAGACATAAGCTATATTTCTGTAGGACCTATGGGTGATCATTTCGGTATGCTGTCAATGGGAAAAACAGAGTTTATGTTGAAGATTCAAGTGACCTGTAGAGATTCTGGGCTTGAGGGGTGGAAGTGAGACAGCCCTCACAAGTACTTGATCCCTCTTGAAATGAAGGGACTTTCCTGGATATGCAGCTTTCCTGCTTCCCTCCCAGAAATACATCTGATTTTGGGGTGTGGAAAAAGAGGATTGATTCAAATAAAAATGTATTTGTATGAGAAAAATTATTTCCTTCCATGAGAAAACACATAGTTTGAGGCAAATTTATGGCTTTGGCCTGGTCATTAATATCTGGTTGTCAAAAAGTATTGGTTTGAACAAAAATATGATGTAATAAAAATGCATTGTTTTGAAGAAATTTATTGTCCCCATGAAAACCTATTCAATTCAGAAAGATATGTTGATTTCAATGAAAATCTATTTGTTCTAAGAGACAGAGAGAGAGAGAGAAGTTGTACTCAGCTGAGAACCAGGGCCTTCTCTCTGTACAATTCACTCTGCAATCCTGCAGTAATTAGGATGGAGTAACCTAGAAAATCAACAAGCAGAGAAAGAAGCCTGTAAATACTGCCTGACCAGGGCTCTTGCCTATTCTCAATGGTCATCCTCCCAGTTGGAGAAACATACCTCAGCTCCTCCAGCATAACAAGAGGGACATGGTGTAATACCGCTCTGTTCCTTATGGATTGGATGGCTTCTCTCACAAACAACTCTCCTCACCCTGCCAACCTTACGCTCCTTCACCAAGTGCACATCCCAAGAGGTGGGTGCTCATGTGAACCCACCTCCAGCTGCTACGTAAAGGTGTAAATCTTGCAGCTGGCCTGAGGAGTGTACAAGACACTCATCTCCCTCTTCATCTCTTGAGCCAGGCCAGACGTGAGCAATGAGTATGTGTGTTGACGAGTACCTGAAGGTGGGATAGATGTGTCCATAGTGCTACTCATAATATTGCTGCTTTGGTGTTGCGGCACAAGGAAAGGGCCCCTTTTAGCTAAGGGGAGATGTGTGGCTTTGCGGTTCTCCCAGCGCTGCTCTGGCGTTGGCCTGAGATGAGGCTGAGGTTTGCTATCGTGCCTAAGCCTCTTTCCCCACCAGTGGGGACTGGATGAAATTCACTCTGAGCTTCAAAGCTGTAATACCACCTGAGCTGGGATTAGGAGAGGAGCCACGGTGGTATCACCTGAAATCCACCTTACGGTGCCTCCTGTTTAAAACAATCAGCACATGTTTGCAGTGGGCTTTTTCTTTCATTATGCTCCAGCTCTGCTATTTAATCAGCTTCTTCCTTCCTCTGTTTGTACAAGGTATCGCTAGCCCGTATTAAAGAGGGGGAAGGGAACGTTCAAGATAAAAAAAATCAAAAATAATAAAAAAAATTGCCTACCCAAGAAATGTCACTGCTGCAGTGTTATCCCCTCCCTGCCAACACACGCTGAGGTTCTGGTGTCAATGGAAAGGTTGCCTCTGATTAATATTAATAAAGAATTAGAGCTGTGTTTGTCATGATCACCTCGTTTTGTATTGCTCTGTGTGGCAGGGGAAACCAGAGGAAGGAAGGGAAGAGGTCTGTATGACATTCATTAATCATTTCATCAGGAAGGAGTTCAAAGCAAAGCCCTGCCTTAACAAGGGCTGCAGACAGGGATGAGGCCATGTTTATTCAGATGTCCATCCTTGTATCTTTGATTTCCCACCTGGTCATCTGGGGTGGGCCTCCAAAACTAAGATGCTCTTCTAGGATCCAGGACATTCTATCCCCAAACATGGGCTGCTTTGGTCTTGGCTAAGCCAAGGTGATGTCATATGAAAGCCTGACATAAGTCGACCATTGGTATCTATGTATTAGTTAAAAAATTACTCTGAATCATCAAACAGTATATTTGGTTGCCCTTCAAGTCAAGAAGCTGAAGAAACAGTGCTGAGACCACAGTTTTGGGAAGCTGTGTTTCTCTGAGCCAGTAACCTTCTTCTGCATGCTGCGATGAAGAATTCCTCAGGTCCAGGACTTCTGCTTGGTCTACAGGTAGGAGGTGGCCAGGAGCTGGCATGTATTTGTGCGTCATGGTGATCACTGGGAACACTTGGAGTAAGCCCTAGGAAGGCTTGTCACTCTGCAGGACACTTCCAAATAGTGGCTCTTCCTGCTAGAAAATAGGTGCCTAAGTTGGAGGACCCCAGATACTCCATTGATTAGAAGACCCTACAGATAAGCATATTCTTAAACAGCTATTAGATGGCTCAAATTCAGTGGCCTTAATCCCATCTGCAGCATCTTTACAGAACTGTTTCTGTAGTAGACCAGACCTGCCTTTGGCACACGATGTGGTTGAGAACTCGAGGATGAGTGTTGCAGGAGTTCAAGTTATGTATTTATGCAGATTGGCATATTAAGAGCGAGCAGCTCTGGCTGGGGGTAGCCCCTTGCTTTGATATCGCAATACCCAAGTCAGTCTCGGATGGTCTTAGTTCAAGTGTCTAACGCGGGCAATTTATCTAGACTTTTAGTGGTATTTTATTTCTTAAACACGTAGAGATTCCTGTAAATCTTGGATTAGTTTAACACATCTGTGTGTGACCAGAACTGGTCTCTGCTTTGTTCAGTTCTGTACTTTCTGGATCCAAGTCCAGAAGGCGATGGACATATACATATGGCAAAAGCTCTCTGTGCTAAGAATTTACTGCTCAACCTTCTTGCTCTCTTTTCCCCTCTCCTTTCTTTTTTTTGGTGGATGCTATTTATTATTCAAATGTGGGGAGGATTGAGCCAAGTGGTGCATTGCTCTCATTAATTATTCTCTGGGATTAAGGAATCAGTTAAAACCACATCTCCCTTAATCCTGTTTTATTAATTTTATATTCTTGGCAAAAGAAGAAGAAAAACAACAACCCCCCAACCCTCTTTACAAAGGGATCATGCAGCTTTCTGCTGGGACCCTGCGAACAGGAGGTCTCTGGTATTCCACGGATGCTCGTCTTTTTAATTTGATAAAATAAATTAGCACAGGATTAGAGCCTTCCTGCGCAGCATAGCTCAACTGTGGTTACCACCTTACAGGAGGCATTAAGCATCTTTTTGGTTGCACAGAAGTGAAATGTAAGTGCACCTGCCCCTTTGCTCCAGTGAAAGAGGGAGCTTTCCTCTCAGTAGCAGCACCGTTTATGTCCTCTCCTCCCCACCTGGCCACTCCCAAAGGGGCTGCCTTTTGCCAGCGACAAGTTCTATGTTAGATGAGGTGGCCACTGCCTGCTCAGATGCATGCGTGATCCCATCAGCTTGCTTCATATAGCAGCCAGGGGTGAAAGCTGTAATTAGCCTCTTCCTTTTGAGATGTTATGAAGATGTAAATGAAGTAGTTTTCTCTGAGACAGCAGAGACGATTCCTGAGAGTGAAGATTTGGTCTGGGAAATGGCAGAGAGAGAGAACGGGAAAATGGAAGTGGAGCTTTTGGAGGTTTCATCTCCATTGGGTGGCAGAGGTGCTCCAGGTGGGGCTGTCATCCAGGACCTTCACAATTCTGACATGAGAGATGCGAGGAGGCCAGGCTGTGAGGGAGCAACCTGTGGCCACAATGCAGGCTTAGTGGCCGCCAGACTGCTTGTTTTATGTGACTGCCAGACAGGAGAGAAAGGACAGTGGTGGTGTGTGGCTATATGACCTATTCCTTGGACAGAGAGCAACCTGCACTGGACTTCCAGGCGTAAGTCCCAAAGGGGCTCAGGTCTGCAAGGCACAAGGAGCTGGACTGTGAGTGCTGGGCTTAGCCTTTCAAGGCTCATACTGAGCAGCATGATGCAGAAGTATCTGGTTTCTCAGCTAGATGAAATTTCTTGGGTGGCTTTTGGGAAATCCATGCTGTGGATTAAACGGGAATTAGTGCTATAGTGCCCAGAGCTCTGCAGTGCAAAGTATGGGTGTGTCAAAAAAGGGACTGTGATGGCTGCGTGTCCATATATTCTTGTCCTGTGCTTGTTTTGAGGTTGAAGACGACTGTCCTCACCCACCATTGATTTAGTCACTGGGGATACATTACTGTTTACTTTTAGTCTTTCGTTAAGTAAGGCTTTTAAAGCAGAATTGTGCCTGAAATATTGCTAAGTGTTTTCTTCCTGGAGAGGGTGCCTTGTTTGCGATAATGACAATGGCTTAGAAATTAATCTGCACAGCTGGGGCGAAGGGAGGTTTGTCCTATGGCTTGGGAGCAGGTATTCAGTCCACCTTCAGCTTCACCTGTGTAGGGCTGCCTAGATTACAGGTGTTGGCAGACATGTCCTTATGTCCTGTTGTCCTTGGAGTCACTTATGAAAGCTGCACTTTGGAGAGTGTCTTTGACTCACTGAATCTCTTCTGGTCTCACTTGACCTCACACGAACACCTTTGCTGCAGAATTGAGAATCTCAATAAAAGTCTCTGGGGTTGTTTTCACAGCTCTTATTTTGGAAATTCCCACAATTTCAATCATCTGAGCAGTGCAGAGGTTTTTGCAAAAACTCTTCCATTCAGTATTTGTTTGTACAAGGAAGCTGTGATCGGAGGCTGTGCAGACCCTGCAATAATACAAATACCAGCAAAACATCTTCAGGGCTGGATTTGTCAAAGATCCCAAATCAAGGCATTTCTATATCCTCCATTTTTTCTCTACCAACCAGGGATTTCTGTTCTCCGACAAAGTATCTGTTGTGGTTCTTTTGTTTGTGAAAGGTCCCTAGATATCAGGGAAGTTTACTTGTATAAAATATATATGGTTCCTTTGGAGGAAAAACGTAAAGCAAATGGCTTAATTTCTTTCACTCAGTTTAGGAACAGCTTCCTAACTTACTGTGCTAGGAGGAGCTAGCTCTTTCTTCTGTTAGTGGAGCAAGAGGATGCCCTGTTCCCAGGCACTGGGCACTCTCTGTGTACACAGCCTAATGTCCTACACGTGTTAGGGTACAAATAAGGTCCAGGCAGGATTTCATGGTTTGGTAAGTCCGTGTCCTATGGAAACTCCCCGGGATCCAGCAAAATGTCAAGGTGGTACCAAGCAAATTGTGTCTTATCTCAGCCTGAGAGACTCAAAACTGGACAGATGGTGGGGTGGGATGCATGGAGCTGTTTGGAGGTGAGTGGTGCTCTGATGCTAGAGAAATGCGATGTCCTGAAATACTGTGTTGGCTGGTGTAACTCACAAAAAGGTGCTTTTTCAATGGTGTTTGGGCAGAAAATCTCATCTGTTCTGATGCCTGACTAAGCTAGTCCTGGTTGGATTCGAGGTCCTTCTCTGCTGTTGGGGATGTGTGGCTGGAGCAGCCTTACCTCTCTGTGGGGACACAAACCAAAGAAGGATGTGGCTTGTGAGCACTACTAGAGTTATCCTTAGTGGTCACTGGCTTTAAAAAAGCTGAGAAAAGGCACAAAAGAATAAAGATTTCAAACAGCTGCCTTCTGGTGCCCTGATAGTGTCTTGATCTTGTTTCCAATCTTTCGGGTGAGAGAAGAGCTATTTTAAGTTAATTTATATTGCGGAGCATCACTGATGCACTGGTGAAGGAGACCTCGCACAGACATGCACAAGGCAAGCCAAAAAAACAAAGGCGTGTATTCTCAGATTTGAGGTAGGAATTATATACACTTAGAGTCATGAACTCTGGGTAATAATTGAAAGGTCAGATTGATGAGAGCAGCCTCCGAGATACGATTTCTATGACAGTTTGATGGATGCCCCACTATCAAGGTGTGCTTTTAATCATAATCTCATTACTCCACTTCTTATGGTTCGACTCACCTAAACTCATGGGAGGAATCGGGGCCACCTCTAAAATGTGAATTGGCTTTTATTTGGAGAAAGAAGACTTGAGTGGTTGGGAAAACAAAAAGGAAAGAAATGAGCCAAAAAAGACAAAAAAGACCTTCCTGGCTGAGGATGAGTCAAGAGTGGGCATGAGAGCAATACCCTCATTGCTCCAGAGCAATTCTCTGAATATCTTTCTGTTGGCTGGGACAAGTACAGATAATCTGACGCAGAGGGAGGCTTGAACCTCTCCTAACATCAGCATATGTTGTGCCTGTGAATCTCGCTGCATTGCTGCCCCTCACAGTCTGGGCACAGGACCTGAGAAGAGATGGCCATTACAGCTCTCCCAGGCATCAGAGGAGTTTTGTTTTGGGGAGGAATACAGTGCTGGCTGGTCATGTTGTCATGGCTTAACCTCAACTAGCAACTAAGACTACACAGCTGCTTGCTCGCTTCTTCCCCTTCCACCCAGAAGGGTAGGGAGAAGAGGAAGAAAAGGAGGGGAAAGGAAGAAAAGCTTGTGGGTTGAGATAAAGACAGTTTAATAGATCAATAACAGAAAAGGAAAATAACAAGAATAATAATAACAATGGTTAAAGAATATACAAAATAAGTAACACAAGTTGTTCTCACCACCTGGTGATTGGTTGCCCAGCCTATCATGAGCAGTGATTGTGGATTCCTGTCCCTTGGCCAACCCCCATTTATATACCAAGCATGACATCTACAATATGGAAGATTTCATTGGCTAGCTTGTTCTGTCTGTGCTCCTTCTCAGCTTCTATGAGAAACTAAAAATGTCCTTGACCAATATAAACATCACCTGACAACAACTAAAACAATATGCATTGTTGACATTCCTTTCATACCAATCTGAAACACAGCAGCCACTAGAAAGAAAATTAACTCTATCCTAGCTGAATGCAGGACACATGTGCTGTGATCAATTAATCCAAAATCCATGCTGAAACTTCCCAGTGATGACTAACTCTAAAATGCTTATGTGGTGATGAAGAACATCAGCTTCTAGCAAAGGGTCCCTGAGCCCTAGAGAAGGAAAATAGCTTTCTTTGAGGTCATGGTGCACAGGGGCTGAGAAGACAAAGCTGAACTTTATGCCAACCACGTCCCCATAGTAGGCACTGAGGGGACACTACCTCTTCTCTTTGCAATAAGTCCCAAGAAGCCCTGGAGAATCACCACATTCACTGGTCCATCCATTGATATAGCCGTGCAGAGCCTGCACTGTTGATCACATCCATGATGGGGGGCATGGCCCTTTCCCTGTGTCATTATCAGCACTTGAACCCAAAGGGACTGGCTAGTGGTGGCTCCCAAACTGCATCCTCATGGGCTCCTCTGCAAGAGCTCAGTGCCAAGGCTGGAGGGTGCTGGGGTGGCACCCTGTGTCCCGTCAGCAGATTGTGCAATTCATCCTTGCCTCTCTGGAACCTCCTAGAAGAGTTAGTATGGAAATTTCAACCTATTTTTAAGGGTTATTTTCACTCAAGTGAAATCTATCAAAGAAGGAGGGTTATTTTTACAGCGCGCAGCAACTGCCGGTTGCCATGGCAGCGGGCCGGGCGAAATGCAATAAAGCATCCCTCTGTTATCGTAAACACAAAGGGAACCACGGGCACCAACAAGAAAGGCAATTGTCATGGGGGGAGGAAGGCAACACCATGGTGTGTTCACCAAGACGTGGCCCCTATCTGGGTTTGAGAAGCTAAGTCTGGGAAGATTTTATGTGGTCTTCTGTGCCCGTGTGGGATCCAGTGGGCCAAGAGGGGTGACCCTCTGCGAGCTCCCTGCCATGAATCTTGAGGGCACATATCAGCCTGTGATGAACTTTTTTCCTCTCCACTTGAAAAATCTTAAAACTAGTTTAGAAAATACATCACCTAAAGAGGGGGGTAGCGGAACCTCTGTATTATTTTTTTAATTTGACTTCCAGGGTCAAGAGCAGTTAGCTGTGGAGGTCTCTTTTAAATGTTTGCAGACTGTGAGAGATTTTTCGGGTGATAAGAGGGTTCATCCTCTCCATCTCTTCCAAGTGTATTCTGTTTCTGTAAATTTAGGTGCCACATTTAACTGCAGCAGCTGAACATGCGTGTAACTGAAGTATCCCTGGTGCTGCTGGGCCCCAGAGAGGTTTGGTGAGTGAAGATACAAGCAGCTCCTGGAGAGGCAGAGGACCTCAGTTGGGACCTCCTTCGTGAACTGTGATCATCCATGTGTCTGAGCCCTTGGATGTCCCAGCAGCATCAGAGGACACAACTAGAAACCTCACCAACCTCTTGAGGTATGTGTTTTGCCCCTGAAGCCTGTGCTGCTGCGTCTTTAGTGCTGCTGTTGTGGCTATGTGGAAACAACATGGCTGCCCCTTGCTCTTCCCTCCCAAGATGCAGATTATCCTAAGGTGGTACATTTTGGGTGCACGAGGTACTGTCTGGGCAGGAGAAAGCCTGACACAACCGTCTGTCACCGCATACTGAAACTCTAAGTACCATGTGGGTGTTCCCATGTAGAGCCTCCGCTGAGGCAAACAGTAATGTGGATGGAAAGCAAACTGGAACAGGACTGGGCTTCCTCACCACACAGAAACCTCTTCAAGAAATTGAGGGGGTTTTGGAGGAAGATCCAGGCAGAGTGTTTTTGTTTAAAACATCTTGAAGTGAGTACCAAAAAAGCAGACTGTCCAAAACACCTTGCCATTTGGCTCACCCTAGAGATGCTACTGAGGTCTTGGGATTGTGACTTGGCTTTGTCATTAGAAAAAGCCAGTGGTTTTTAATTTCAAGATGTGGGGCAAAATCCAGCAGGCCTGAGCTGAGCAAGGGCCAATGAAGACCATAGTCTTCCTTTTCCCCATGGAAACTGAGTTATTCGTAGCTGACACTTGCAGAACAAGCTTTCCGAATACACTGTCTCCCATACCAGCCTAAGGTCAGTCTCACCCCAATAAATATAGAACCACAAGGACACACATGGGGGCTTGGTGTCCTGTGGCTGCTAAATGGCAGGGTGGACATGAAAAAAGACACCCTCTTGCACCAACCAAAAGTCCCTCTCCTGCCTTATGCAGATCCAAGATCCTACCATAGCGTTTGCTGGGCAATGGTTTTGGAGACGTGGGGCTTGCTTTTTCAGCAACTCATAAACAGAGAAAAGGAACAAAGGCAAGACTCACTGTGCAGCAGTGTGTGTATAAATAGATCCCTGGGAGGGTGAGACCAGCGGAAGGGAAGAGATCGAGATGATTTCTCTTTCCAAAGGAACAGCCTTGACGCTGCTTGCCTTCGTGGCTGAACCCTGCAGTATCGGGTCATTGCTCCTTGTGCCCAGGGCTCACTTACCTAGGCAAAGATTGCATAAAAAAAACTGCTATTTGCCAGGAGAAGGGAGTTAATGGTTTTTTTATTGAATAGTAGGGAAAAAAATTATGATAATGCTCAGGTGGTGATGTATCTCATCTAAAAGGGTTTCTAATGATTGGGGGTTATATTGAATTATTAGAAAGTCAATAACCAGGGCATGTGGCTACCTGGGTGTCCCTCTGAGGAAGAGCTCAAACTAGCTCCAGCAGGCCTGTGGTATTTAGCCAAACTCTTGATTGGGGAGCATTTTCACCAAGGTCTTCCCCAGAGCAAAGTCAAGGAGCATTTTCCCAGGGGACTCAGGTCCTAGCCCTCCTACTGACAGCACACCACAATATACTGGCGGAGTGCTAGATGATCTCTTTGAGATTAAACTTAATTCACAACTCTTTAACCTAAGGTTCCCGTTCATAAGTGTTTCATTATTAAGGGGTGAGTACATGGCAGCTTCATTCTTTAATAGCATATATAGCATGTTACACTTTACAATGCATTAGCAATAAATGCTTAATGGAAGAGGCTATATCAAGCTGTTAGATAGAAAGCCTATTATAAAATGTGGGTTCCTGCTAAAACAATGCGTGCGTCTGTTTAACACCTGATGTTAACTCAGAAAGTGTGTTAGAAAGCACTGCTCTTTGGCATAGAGAAAATAAGGAGCACTTTATGTATTAAAGTGTCACCAAAATTCCCTCGCTTGTTTAAAACAATCTTGAGAAAATGTTGTCTAAAAGGTAGCTGTCTGAGGTGGGAAGTCTGGAGGGATCTGTCAGAGGCGGGGGCTGGGGGTATCTGAGGGTGGGAGGTGATGTGCAACAAGGCTGGATCAGGCCTGCGTGGCACAGCATGGAGATAAGCCACTTTTAAAGATAGACTTAGACTCATTGAAAAGTTGTTTGGAAAGAATCTCTGAAGGTTTTCAGCACAAACTCTCCTTGGAAGTGGGACTGTCCCCAGTGCTACATCAGGCTGGCCATGGCTTGGTCCAGCTGAACGTTACAACCCTTTAAGGATGGTCAGCAGCCAGTTCCAGTGGTGTCCCAGCTTTCTGGTGCAAATCCTACCCACCAAAACTTTCAGCCCTCTGGGAAGAAGTTGCCTTAATCAAGTTAGTCTGGAGGATGAGACCTCAAGATGTTTTGGCATTTTTAGCACAAACCCAAGCTGTCATTGCTGGAGTCTGGATGCGTCTGACCCAGCATGAGTTGTGCCCAATAGCCCAATCCACCTGTTAAGTTCAGCTCTTCCTATTTGCAAAGTCCAGCTTTGAATCCAGCTCCACTGGGGCAGACAGACAGCAGTGCAGGTAAGAGAGTGTGCTTTGGGGCACATAAACCTGCTCACCATCTCTAAGTCCAGGTGATGTATGGTGCACCCTGCAAAACTCTTTGGGACCAGCATAACTGGATTGGGCTTATTTGGACTCCCAAACAGGCCTGCTGTTCTCCACCGTGACTCTTCAGTCCTGACCCTTCTGTCTTATTCCAGTGCTTCAGCAGTTAAATGGAAAATGGTATCTGAGAAGATTAGAATTAAGTTATTAAAGCATCTGGACACTTTTAAGAGGATTGCTGAGCGTCGTAGTACTCAAGATTGACTTGAGAATTTGGGGGTGGATTTGCAGCTGGAAGAAATTCCTCATGTACTGTATACCTGCCCCTTGTGTATATGTTAGCATACTTGGCACAGATGTCTCTTTGTTTCTGTACAGGAAACTAATTGCCTTTCTTGTTTCAGTCTGAAGTTTTCCTGTGTCATTCTGTAAATAATGAGAGGCATTTCTCAAAGTTTGCCAGGCGCCTTTGTCTCTCCTGACGGCACTTCAGCTGCTTGCCCTGCACTAGAAGAGCATCCCCCTTGCTGGAAACCTGGTGTCATCTCAGCAGGGTCTGCACTGGCCCTGAGGTTTGTCAGCTGGGAGATGTCCTACAGGGAAGCAAAAGCAGGGAGAAGCAGGTTTTGTGTGAGAGCGACAAGCTTTGCCTTTGAGCTCGCTCTAACTTCCAGATTTTTGTGTGAATTCCAGCCCTGGAGATTAAAGTCCCTTATTTATCCTCAACACAACAGGAGTTTAGGCAGCAGCACCAGCTAACACCTCCTGTGACCTACGGGAATATGACCCACAGGGGTACAGCTCTTGCCTGGTAGGGATGATGTGCTAACAGGGAAAGGGAATTTTCTCAGCCCGCAAAGGCATCTGACCTTCTCTGTCCTTTCATGTGCCTTTTAGAGGCTGAATTTTTGGTAGGCAGTCTTTCCTTGGCTATAAGATATGTCTCCTGAGATTCAAAGAAGAGCATAAGATCAGAGCTTGTGACAGAATCTGAAAGAATGCGATGCCATGATGGAAATCCAGTGTTCTACTCCTGGTACCGAATGATGGTTTGCTACAGACCCATGGGAGAACAGAAATCCTCAGAGCTTTCCCAGGAAGGATGCTGGAACAGACACAGAATAAAAGAGGAATGAGAGAGCCTACAGCAAGCCTAAAATTGTGCCCACTGCTCCAATTTGATGTGAAAGGAATTCAGGTCAGTAATGAGAGAGCAGGTATGAATGCAAGGTGCAGAAGGGTTTGCTGCTGTAAACTAACCAGAGTTTACAGGTTCTTGAGCAGTGGAAGGGGAGCTTTGTCCTGTGGGAGCAGGGAGGATCTGTTCCAGTCATGGGTCGATGACTTCCCAGATCCACCCAAATCAGGAAGAAAGATTCTGGAGCGCTCCCCAGATCCTGGCACACGTGTGGATTAAGCATTGTGAGCAGAGGTGCTACAGCTGGTGCACAGGGGAGGTCAGCATCACGGTGGTGGCATGAAGCTGGTGGCAGGCAGGACCCTTCACTGCTGCTGTCCTCCATGCCATCACTTGTCCTTGTCCATCCCTGTGCACCAGCTGCTATGCAGTAGCCAGTGAGGTCAAGGCAGGGCTGCAACTTGATTCTCTTCCTTCTTTCATGTTTGGTTGGTAACACCACAGCTCTGCTTTCTGCTGTATCATTTGGGCTATGGAATAATTGAGGGGCTTGCAGTCAGCAAAGGAACACCAACAGGAGTTCATGGTGAGATTCAGGTTTTGCTTTAGCTGGTTGAAAACCACCTGAGAAGATCTGTGGGGAGCCAGGAGATGCTGTGGGAGATGTTTACATGGGGCTTTGCCTCCCTGGTGCATGGGGCTGTGCCAGTGCTCTCAGCGTGGCTTCCTGTGCCTGCCCTGGAGCATGGCAGAAGAGATGGAGTAGCTGGGAGGGGATGCTGATCCATGCCTTAGTTTCCCCTCTGGGTCCACAGCAGTGGGAGCCTGTGGGCCAGCCGAAGGGAAGTGAGGAGAAGGTGGATGGTGTTCGGCTGTCTTTCTAGCATTTAGGGCTATGCAGCATGCTCCAGGCGGCTGTCCTTCCTGCTTGGGTGGCTATTTATCAGGAGCAGAGCTGTCAGGGAGGGTTGAGCATCCTGAGCTGGCTCAAGCCATCAGATCTCTGTCAAGGATTTGGCCTGGACTTTTATTACCTGTCCCTCTTGATGCTTTCGTATGAGAGGAAACAGGGACATAGGAGGTACCTGGTTACTTTGGCACTGTCACATCTGCTGCAGGGGGGACAGTGTAGCTTGTGACAAGCTGGTGTCATTAGTGCTGGCCTCCAAGGCTGCTGCCAGTCGGGATTTACTGCCCATGTCCCTGGGACCAGCTGTGCCACCCACTCCCCACATGGCAGCCCCTCATCCAGAGCATGGCTGGGGCAAGAATCCTGCCCAGTGCTCAGCACCACCCAAGATGCACTCCTGGGGAAGGAGCTACTATCTCATCTCCTTCCTTGGATGGGGAGGGGGGACATGCTACAGCACCGCTAATTGTGGAGGGCTCTTGCTTTTGGCATCACTTGCCGCAGGCTGCCAATCACCCTGCACTCCCCTGCTCCTGCCGCAGCGCCGGGCATCGCATCGGCTGTATCACGGTTTGCTTTGACATGGACCTGACGCCTGGACTGTGCTGGAGAAGTGACGAGTGGTAATTGGGTCCCCCCATCCACAAGCATTGCCTGCCAAGGCCGTGGTGGTGGAGGCAGCGAACACCTGTGCAGCCATCCGAGGAACCGCTTGGGTGCTGAGGCCTTTCAGATGGAGACAGACCTGGCGAGTGTTGATTTCTGCTGGTGGTGGGCTTGCTCTGTGGTCACAGGCACCGGTTCTCAGCTGGGGTAAAGTGGTAAATTAGCAGCACCCTACCAGCCTGCACCAGTCACAGGTGAGAGGCAGGAGCTGCAGGATGACCCCAGAGGTGTTTTCAGAAGCATGGGGCTGCAGGTATTGTCTCAGAGGGGGCAGGCATGCACTTTTAGAGATGCTTAAATGCACTTGTAAGTCTGCCTGCTGCAGGTGTGGGTGGCACCTGGTCGAGGTGGCTGCAAATGCTGCTGCTGGTCTGCATGTGCCAAGGGGTGCCCTTGACCCCCATGGGAACAGCATTGCATGAGCTGCTGCTGGCAGCCTGTGGTTCCTACAGGGTTTGTTCTGGCCTTGCTTTAATTTGTTAAGGGGTACCTGCATCTTGGCCAAGTGAGTTTGGAGTAAGAAAGGAGTCGATGCAGAGAGCGGATGTTTGATGCAGGTGATGGCAAAAGGAATAATGCTACAACTCCTGATGTGCCAGCCCTCAGACTGCTGCTGGAGCCCACCTCTACTCATCATTCCCCAGGTAGCGCTTACTTTTCTGGTTTTCTCCAACTTTGTAATTTTAAAGGGTTCTTCATGTATTTTCCCCGGGTCCTTTCACCTCCTCATCTCGGTGGCTGTGTGTGTGCAGCATACTTCAGTAGTGATTGCAGTAGTGATGAAATGTTTTCGATGTCAGGGCTGGCTGGGGAGGTGGGGAATGTTGTCTTCTCCATCGCCGTCACGTTGATGTGCTGCTAGCAGCACCCCCTTCTCCTCTTCCCACCTCCTGGGAGGTAGCATGTGATGCCTTTCTTGCATTTGTGAGGGCTGCTGCGGCTTGCTCCAGATCAGCTTGTTGCACAGCATCAAGAGCAACACATCCCCTTGACAGCACATCCGCAATTACTGGGAGACATTTTTGTCTTTCGCTCCACATCCCTACTGCAGTTTCAGCAATAACAGCTTTGTCTTGGGTATTTTACCCAATTTCTTGCAATCAGGGACTTAGGCAGCTATTTTTGGCTTAGAACCCGGTCATCAAGAGAAAACACTGGGCACATTTCTTGCTTTATCTGCCCAGGCTTTTTGCTATGCTGCCACCATTCTCAGTGGCAAGCACTTTGGGCTGACACTTGGTTAGTCCCGGGGTGAATGATGAATGTCAGTGATTTAGGATCACCATGAGATCTTACGTGGTTTCTCCTTGATGCCCTGTGCTGCTGTTGCCTAGTCATGATGCCTTCCCCAACGGCTTCCCCACCAGCAGGACCTGCCTTCCCATGAGGCCTCCTGGCATCTGCAGCGTGGGCCTCGCTGACGTCTCCCTTCCACAAGGCAACCTCTGGGACCACATTCTGATAAATAACCCATTTACAAGTGCAAATCCTGGAGCTTTTGGGGTCCCAGGAGGCTACCAAAACCTTACTGATGCATCTGACTGAAAAACTTGGCTCCTGCTCCCTGAGCCAGTGGGAGTGTTGCTGAGCTGCTTCTCCTTTGGGCTGAGGTTGCCAGGGCTCAGCTCCCCGCCTTGTGCCTGCCTCTGCAGGTCCAGCATCACTGTTGCTTTCTGCTAGGTAGACTTTAAGCTTTTGAAGCACAATCACGAGACCTGACTGTATCATCTGTGCTTTCAGCCTTCCCCAGGAGACTTTCTCTTGCCTGCCCTGAGCTGGACTCTGGCACTGTGTATGGATGGTCACCTCAGAGACAAGGAGTAGGGATCAAGGGAGCCAGCAGCTGGATGCAAAGAACAGTGACTGAGACCCCTGCTTTCTTCACAGCTGTCGTAGTTAACCCCTCCTGTCCATGGTGGCCTGGTTACTACCAAAGGAAGCTGCTTTCTGCATAGCTTGAGCTCTAGCTGGATCTCACAGTTTACTAGAAATTATGACCAGAACCTCTAAACCAAAAGTGAGCTGTTAGAAATAGTGACTTTCAAGGGCCAGCAGTGACCTATCTTACTCTTGACTTCCATAGCCATGGCATCACTTAATAGCCTTAAGTCCAGCATTGCCCTTTGCTTGCCCAGGCTGCTCCCATGCTTAGGGTAAGCAAGGTCTGTAGGCAGCTGCCTGCCCACAGCTCACTTGTTGGCTGTAGCCACGCTGAGGACCAGTTCAAAAGACTGCCACGAGCTTAAGGGGGGCATCAGGGGGCATTTATCCAACCTCTCTTAAATTCACTCATTTACCCAGAGCAACAACAACGACAAAGCCTTGGAATGTAGGAAATTAATTAAAACAGTAAGTCAATAGAACACCCAAGTCATTCATTCCATGGTGTATTTTTACAAAGGTGCTTGCTGCTGGCTTCCCAAGCTAATGTCAAGGGAGGCAGCTTTCCCTCACAATTGGATAGGGGCAGGGACATAATTTTGTGGGAGCCCTCCAAAGCAGTTTCCTTGAAGACATCCTTTCTACCTCTTTATAGCTACTTTGTGTTTGTGTTTTCCAAGCCTTTTTGACCACATTAATGATTACAGTGAAACAGGATTCTTATTGGCAGCACAAATCATTTTTTCAAGATGACACCAGCACTTATGGTCTTATTACTGTCATTAACAAGATTATTATTATGACTTTGCTATGCTCTCCCTTTCTAAAGAAAGCAATTCAAATTCAAATATTCTGTCTTAAAAATATTCCATCCTCATTTACCTCTCTAACCAAAAAAGAGGTCACACCAGACTTTCTGGGTAATAGATCATCTTTCTAAGGATGTACTTAAGCTGTGTTTTAGGTTATCAACCATATTTCTCAGGTTTGTGTTTTCCTAATTGTTCATTTGTGGAATTCAAGTGTCTCAGAGCTCAGCAGTGGATTCCAGTCTTCTGCAGCCTCTCTCTGCTTTGCTGGGTGGGTACTGAGCCAGGATCTGCAGCTGTGGGGAGCAGCTCGCATTGCTCTGTGGAAAGGTGATACTACCAGATGTTGGCCAGGTGTCATCCAATGTGATCTGCCCAAAACATGTGAAGGTAATCCAGAGAATTGATCCAAACATCTCATTTAAGAAGAAATGCCTCTCTCCTTTTATCTGAGCTTCAGGGTGCCAAGGGCTCCATCCATCTAGTGGGCTGGATTCTTGGCTATCCTGAAATTAGCTGCCAGACAGTAAAACAGGGAGCTGACAGGGTGTTTGTCACAGCTGGGACTGTCCTCACCAGGCTGAAGGTAGCCGGATGATAGGATACTCAGGAGAGGACACATTGTTCCTCGTCTTGGCCGTTATGGCTTTACAAATGACTATTCCAAGCTGAGTTCCAAAATGGTGTCGTGGCTTTTGCTGCTGTCATCAATTGCCATCAACACTGCATTTAGCTGACATAATTACTTATTGTTACAATCAGTGCCCATTAGGTTAAAGCTAAATTACAGTCTCAGTCCTTGGGAACTGCCTATTACATCCATATGAATACGCAAAGTTCATCACTCATGATTAACGTTGCTACAGTGAATACAAAAGGAATTAGTGAGGACCTGTCACTTATTGTAAAGTGCTGCCAGATTATGGTATCAGAAATGATGTGTCAACTGTTAAAACTTAATAATCCATGCTGGAGTGCTGTATCTGATTATAACACTGATCAAAGGAGAGGCCTGATTGGCACTCAGAAACAGAGGCTGGGTAGTTATGAGACCGATAACCTACATGGGTCAGGAGTCATTGACCACATGCCGAAGCTGTGGCTTGGTGTGCTCACCCCCTCGCCCTGGGAGCCACAAGGGGCTGGGGAACCTCCTGGGGGCGTGTGCCTGGATGCTGGTGTGGTCAGGAAAGGACCGATGCATCCGTGGTCAATGGGCATGTCTGAGACAGGAGGATGGGTGAAGCTCCCAGCCAGGAATCTCCTTATTCTGACAGGAGAGCCTGGGAATCCCAGGCTGGGATTCAGTCACCCTCTGCTCTGGCTGATGGTGTGAATCACACTGCTACATCCAGGACTGCCGTTTCCAGACCCTGTCTCTTGCACTCATGACATCTGAGTGGAGTTTGGGAGCAAATTTCCCCCAGTGTAGGCTGGGAGGACCTGGGAGGTGTCTCCGTTTGGCTGTCTTCATTTTCATGGGGGAAAAGCAGTGTGCAATCGTGTATGTATATATATGTAAGTATACATGTGTGCATGTGTGTGTGAACTCAGAAAAAGTCCTAAGGTATTCTTTTGGCATTACTCAAAGGGACTGATTTTTCTAATTTGAAGAGGCTTTTTGTTTTGAAATTGGGATTTTCGCATTTTCCTTTCAAAGTCTTGAGACTGAATAAGTTATTTTACTTAACCTCAAATGCTGTAATGCTATTTTTTTTTCCCTTTGAAGCATTCTACAAGCGAACATAAAGATCTGTTGTTGACCTCTGCTAACAAAGTCCTCCTGGGAAGAAGAGCTGAACCACACAGGCTGAAGCACATGGCCTTGACACAGATTGGGTAGCTGTAAATCTACATCTGGCCCCTGCTAACCCCTTGAGTCAGTCTTTGGCTGAGTCAAGGGACAGCACAGAACCTCCAAATATACAGTATTTTGCTTCTCATCCAGCAGTGTGCCTGGAGCCAGTATTTGGGTATGTTCTCCTCCATGGCTGCGGTTTGTGTGGGACCATTTTTGAGTTGTGAGCCATGTGCCAAAATCCCCACATTTGGTCTTCCTCATAGCGCCACATTTTTGTTCATGGCTACTGGTTGCAAGTGTTTACTGCTGGTCATGACCTGGTTTGTAGCTGACAGCCAGCCACTTTGTACCAGCACATTTACAGTATCCCTTACCACGTTAGGTTTCCTGTCAGCACTTTGCATCTCCATCAAAGAGCACTTAAAACTAGTGTAGGTCTTTGGTCAAAAGCTCCTGGACACTTTGCCTGACTTCTGGCAAGTGCTGTGCTTTCTGCTTTTGCTGTCACGATCGCAGTGCCCCAGAAGGTGACAGATGCATACTTGTCCTTTTGATGCAGGACTGTCCTTGCTGCTAGACAGTCCTTGCTGTCTGAGCAGTTGGCAGGAAGAGCTGTAGCTCCTCTGCCTGTGGTCATCTGGGTTGGTGTGCAGGAGCTGAAGGTTGCCCTCGTGCCTCCAGCGTTTTTGTTCTCCGAGGAAGGTTCATATCTACACCTTTCAGCAGATGTGTCCCTAACACTCTCTCTACTGATACGGGATGCAACATAACCACCTAGTCTCACTATTACTTCTAAGCAGAAAGAAATAGCAGGTCTGGAGGGGCTTCCAGGGCAGGCTACGTGGTTTTTTAGGGATAACAACTTAGTGTGTCATGAGCCACCACAAATCCACCCTAATTCCCAGATTCTTTCTTGGTTTTCAGACCCGTCGTTCACTCCTGTCTTTGTGGGCCCTGGAAATGCTTGGCAGCAGCAATACCAAAACATTTTCTGGAGATCACCAGCTCTGGAGGGAATGGGGGAAGATCCATTTGATATCAAAGACCTTACTTAAGACCTCTGCCATGGTCCCTGCTTGAAGGTAAGTCTGGCTGTTGGTGAGCTGTGCCCTTGCTTTCCATAGCTGTCCACACCATGGACTATGAAACCATTCAGAGATGGGCTGCTCCACTCAGATTTCTCTAAACAGGGCCTGTGTGTCCACNCCAGACCTGGAATCCAGCTCCTATTGACCACTGAATCCTGTCTGGGACTTTCTTGATGCCTGCTGGTGACGTGATCATCATCCTGGGAGCTTGATACGGTTTTGTATATACTGTATCTATTTCATTATTTTCTTCTTACTTTAATTTCAGTATTAATACTTCATTAAAGTAGTTTAGTTCATTCTAAACTCCTAAATCTCTTTCTCACCTCTTTTTCTTTTCAAGGGCGGGGTGGGGGGGAACACACATCATCTGTCTGTTCTGATTGGTCAGAACCATAACACCACCATAAATCCACTGGGGTGCACAAATGGGCAATGCTAGAGGGCCACGGTGGGTATATCATTGCTGCTGCCAGTGCACCTGCTGTGCTTTTTGGACACTCCTTTATGTGTTCCCAGGCTGCTCTGTGCTGCCCGGTAGTGCCTGCCACTGGCAGCCTTTCCTAGGAGCTCGTCTCAGCTTTCTCAGTGGTCGTTTGAGCTATGGCTTCTTATGCATCCACCAGTGACAGCACAAAGAAAAGCCTTCGGCATGTTTGAAAGCATGTTTGTATCATGTTTCCCATTCTGCGTTTGTTGTGTTTCCGAGATCTCCAGACACCCTCAGCTCTCTCCTCCAGGCCTGTTCCAGTTGTGCTTCATCTTTTGATGGCCTTTTTTCCACCAGTTTGAACCTCCTTTTCCCACAATTCAGTGACTCTCAGCTGCTCCTGTCCTCCTTATTATTGCCCCATGTGCTGGGGAGCTGTTGGACAGCCAAAGGAAGAAAGGTCAGCCACCTAGCATGCTAGCTTTTGGTGACCATGTCTTCACTTATTCAGTTGCCTATTCTGCCTTGTGCTGGGTGCACATGTGCTGATATATGCGTATGTGGTTCATGCAGAGTTTGTCCTCTCTGATGCATTAAGGAGTTGGATAGCAGTACCAAGGGTCTAAAAATTAATCTGCAGAACCGACAGTTTCAGGCAAGCTTTATGTAGTTCTTCCACACTAAGACTTTTCCAGCTTTTTCTTTGTTTGCCTGTGATGGCAAAAGCTGGATTTCTTTCTTTTCCACTGCAGCTCCAACAAAGCAATGTAACTAAAAACATTTGTTTGGACTGAGCTGAAAACTTGAAACATCTTTGGTGTGAACCTGCAAACAAGATTTCCCAAGTCCTGCTCTGTTCTGGTTCAACTGGTATATTTGATCTCTGGAAAAAATAATGTAACGTTTACTTATCCTAGGCAAACAAAACTCTCTTTAGAGGACCTGAAATGTGATCTGTCATTTCCAGTTCAAATCATTTTAAATGTCTGTATAATTTTAAGCTTAAAATGGAAAATTTAACTGGCCAGTCACTGGAAATAGAAATGTTCCTTTTCAAAGTGTTCAAATGAAACCTGTCATTTATTTTCTTGAAGGTTTTCTGTTTTTTGGCTGGTTTGGAAGTTGGCAATTCATCGATATGAAGTTGTGCAAAGTTGGCTGGTGCTCAATTTGCATTTTTTTCCCCAGAGGAGAGAGATTTAGAGTGGAAAAAATTGCTGTGCTGCATCATCAGGATCTCTATCCCCCCTGCCACAGGTCACCCCCGTCACATGGAGAGGCATAGGTTTGTCCTTCATCACCTCTTCCCCCTTACCAAAGTCCTCAGGTGCTGATTTCTCCCATCCCTGCTCTGGACACGGGATTACAGCTCCGGCTCCTCTTCCCAGTGCATCATCAACATGTTGTTTCCAGGGTCATAAATTTGCACTGTGATGAGACACAACCAGATGTTAGGATACGTGAAGCGACTGGCGAAGCAGCCTGCCTGGCGCAGCCCCCACCTCCGGAGTCAGCCGCCCGCTAATGAGAAGCAGGTCTCTCGCCTCGAGCTGGGCCAGGACAGACGGAGAGCATCCCCAGGAGCAACCACGGAGCTGCCATCTTGACCCCCTTCCTGCTCTTGGTGCCCGGGGAGCATCTCCAGGGCCAGATTCAGGCGCTTTGGTAGCTATCAGCTTCTGGTGGCCATCTGGATAGATAGTTTGGCCTGGTACAGGGGGAAAACACACAAGGCCATGGTCCTCCTTGCTAGTAAGGAAGCTGGTTATGATGTTGTGTGATGCTGTATCATGTAAAAGTACTTCTGAGATGCACGTTTTGGGTCATTTGTGTGGCTGAACAGGCTGGTTTTTAATGGAGAGACACATGGGAAAACGAGATCTTAACTCAGGGTGCCGGTTTCCAGGTGGCTCCAGTTCACGTGTCCCCATGGATCTGAGGTGCCAAAGCCCCGTGGGTGGGCAGGGAGCTGGGGCCGGGGAAGGTTGCACTGAAAAGCAGGTGAAGGGCTGCTTGTGGGGAATGTATCCCTCATGGGCTGTGAGGGTCCTCAGGACGGCTGCAGCGTTTGGCCAATGTCCTCTGCTCACACTACCCTTTCAACCCTTGTCCTTGTGTCCTTTGGTGTACACTTGCTGGGTGGTATTTTGGGGCATATGCTAAGCATCAGGGGATCCACACCCTCATTATAGTCCCTGGGCACAACCATCCTGGGAGTGCTTTCTCAGTGTGGTCTCCTCCTTCCACTGCTGGTAGTCCTGGCTGCCCTGGGTGCAAGGCTGAACCCTGTTTGGGGATGGCATGGCTCCATCCACTTTGTCACAGTATCAGGTCAGCTCCTGCATCACAGGGTCAGTCTAGGCTTGAAGATGATCCACTGGAGGTCTGGCCTTACAGCTACCCCTTTTCTTTACTCTTCCCTAGCCCATGTGGGCACTGATGGTAGCTCCTCATAAGCATCCTGCCATTACACAGGGATGAGCAGGTCCCCTCTCTCCTTTTAGCATGCAGGTAAGCACAGAAGGGAGAGAAGAAATATTTGTAGGAGAATGTGTTGGTACCAGACCCGAGGGCTACATTTGGTCAGGGCATCTTCTGACTGGGAGGTTCAGAAGCAGCCTCCAAACTGGAGAAGGAGGAGACAGAGCTTGGTAAGTCCTTGGAGGGAACAAAACACTGTGATGCCCCTGATCCCAATCATTCCTTGCAGTTCCATCTGCAACGGAGGGGAAGCTCAGCTGTTCCCTGATGTCTTGGCCACCAGCCCAAGGGATCTTCCCAAAGCTGTGCAGGAGGGATGGGATCAGGCAGTCCCTGGGCACGTGCCCACCAGCCCTTTCCAGTGATGTGAGAGGGAGAGCAAGCGTTTGTGGCTCTGCTCAGCCTCCCAGGGGGAGGAGCATCCCATGTGCCAGCCACTGATCCCCATGTGACCATGGAGGGTTTCACCACCCTCCAGGAGAGCTGCTGCCCTTCCATAGGAAGGCCAGGTGAAACGGGGTTGCCTACCAGCAGTTCCTGGGGTTGCACCTTGCCACCCTGAGCATGTACAGGGAAGGAAGGGACACCCCGTTACACCAGGTATGGAGACCTCCATGTCCCCGCTGCAGCACAGAGTGTCCGCTCCATTGTGCGGTGACTCGTTGGAGGGAGTTTGGGTTAAAAGGGGTTAACAGCTCTCTGCTGTAACACATGATTGGTCTTTATGAGGTTGAAACTCTTGTCTGTTTGAGGCCTACAGATGATGCTAAAGAGCACAATAATGACAGCAATTCAAAGCAATCTAATTATGCAAACGGGAGGCTAAACAATTTCATCATCCTTAAATTAGATTGTCCTAATGAGATAAAGACACCAATTAATCCTGAATTAATTTCAATAGCCTATTTCAGGCAAACACTTTAATATGCAAATGTAAATGAGAAACAAAGCCTACTGTAGAATGCCAGAGTTCAAAACCTCTCTCTGCACAGCTGCAGCGGGTGTAAATAGTGTCTAATGAGTTTGCATGGAAAGACACAACCAGTTGAAAATTTTAGACTTCATAAAGCACAGCCGGTGCCTCAGGTACATGGCGGTGTGGAGCCGGGAGGGAGGAGAGGGAGGACTCACTCGGCTGACGCCGAGAAGGCCATCAGCCACTCTCTGCAGGCACACGTGGGATGGGTCCAGCCGCTGCCGCCGCGGGATGAAGGGCTGTAACAAGATGCTGCTCCGTAAAGTCAAGCGCTGCACGCTGAGTACCTGGCCAGTCGCCTTTCTAGGACGCAGAGATGATTTTAATTAGCTGTTGCATAATTGTTTTAAATTAGCCATTTTGCTATGTACTCCAAAAAAAAATCCACTCCTGATTTTTTCTTCTAGGCACTTGGCAGGGGAAAGTGCAGAGCCTGGGATTTAGGTTACAGACAAAGGCAAACGTCCTCCTGAGTTTCTTTTTACCTTGCTCCCCTGCTGTAACAAAGTACCACAAGTATTTGCTTTGAGCCCTCAAGGAAGCAAGCCCTCATTCCCACGGCCTGACTGAGGTCTGACTTCTAATTTGCACTTTCCTTTAATTACAGGCACTGGGCAGGGGTGCCTACACAGGGGTCTGTGAAGGCAGCTATGGGAAATGATGGCATTGATGATGAGGATCCGGTCTGGGTTATTCCTGCTGCTGTTTCTCTTCTCCAGCAGGTCCCAGGAATATGCTGTGCAGGAAGCTGTCAAAAAAAGAAAATGAAAAAGAAAAAAAAAAGAACAACAAAACCAAACTGTTCCAAAATGAACATCTCTTGGATAATTTATCCCTTTATCCCTCCTTTTCTTAAATCCATCTTGGGCTGTTGTTAGGGGATAACATAAGCCCAGAGTTTTTGTCCTTCCAAAAGTATTTCTGCATATATAGAAACCCTAGAAGTTCTTCCCCTTAAAGAGTCCATTGTTTCTTAATTTCCCCAAGGTTTATCTTCACCATCACCCTGTGGCAGCTCATGCTGCAGGTTAAGGGGACAGCCTGGCATGAGGTGTTGTCTGTGTCCTATCCTGGGCCTCTGCCCTCCCACCTCCCCCTGCAGCCTTTCTACGAAGCCTCGAAAAGCCATCAGCCAGGCTCTTGACTTCACCCATTGGCTGTTATCAAATGTGCAGGGTTGGAGGAAGTACCGGTGACATTCCCGCAGCCACCATTGGGATGCTCTCTGGGCAAACCCAGCAAGCTGAGCTTGCTAGGTTATCTAGACATAAGTCTAGATGTGCTGTGAAAGTCTGGGGGACAAAACTGAACATCACTGGTTGACCTCCATCAAGCGGATGCCTCTTGTCTTCCCCATGCGTCAGAGGAATTCAGTCTTTATTTCAGCACTGCATGATTTTTGCTCCATGTTTTCATGGAACAGCAAGATCCTATCCCAGTCACATCACCTGTTGCGGTGGCTTTCTGGCACAAAATAATGTCTCTGTTGTTTATTATCCCTCCTGCTTCAGTTGGAAGCCAGTGTGAGTTGTGGTCAGGAATTTCAGACCTTCTGCTGGGAAATCTTGAGTAAGATTTGTGCAACATAGCATTTAATCCTTCCTGGGTGGACGGCAAGCATCCCTTTCCATTTCTCCAACCTTAATGGGCATGGTGCTTTATTGACAGATGAATTGAGACAGTGAAAGGCCTGATGGCCCAGAGCTCTCAGCGTGCCAGCAGATCTGGAGATCTTCTATCACACGTTTGTCCTTGGAAAAAAGACAATTGACTCAGTAAAATGGCTTAATCTCTGGCACGCTGGGTACCAGCACTGCCTTTTCTGCTGGAGCCCACAAGATTTTATTTTTCCCCAAGCATTCAGCACTGGCTGGGCTCTGCCGTTGGATCCGTCAGCAGGGCAGTGCAAGCTCTGGCTTGGCTGGAGGTGCTGTGCCATGGACAGGGACCTGGGCTAGAGCACACCAATGTCACTGCTGCTCCCCAACCTGTTCCTGGCCAAATGAGCAAATCCCTCTGACCCAGCGCTGTGGGGCGCAGGCATGCCCAGGGGTTCTTGGAGATATGGTACTGTGTTAGCTAGCTCTTTGGTCTGATTCAGGAGAGTTGGGGGCTACCCAGACCTGAGGTGGTACCTGCTGGCAGGCCAGGGGGAGATCAGGGTGGGGAAGCTGTTAGCAGGCATAAGCTGCATCCAAAAGAGGATGACAGATCACTGCCTCGAGCTGTGGTTTCCTGTTAATTAATACCAGATCTGCACATTACCCGGTCACCCCAAGGGAGGAATTGGGCCTGAATCAGGGGTGAGCACATGATCGCATTTTTGCCAAATTACCCAGCTCGTACAATATGGTGTGCATATGGCTCTCTGCCAGTGGCAGGAGCACAAAACAATACCTGATTCAGCAGAAAGTCTTCCTGGCCCCTTTGGAGATCTTGTGAAGCAGCAGAAAGAGCTTATATCTGTTCAGCGCTTCACATTGTTGTCAGGCTTAGGCTGGGTGCCGTAAAATTGGATTTACGGTTGTGGGGAAGGATGGCCAAAGAAGCACAGCCTCTCATGCCAGCGCAGTTTAAAACTAGATGTGGAGGTGGATCCAAAAGCAAGTCCTCCTGATTTTCCATCCTGTTGTGAGCTTCGTTGCCTGGATCTATCTGTCATTGAAGCCTGGTGATCCCTGGAGGAGTTGGGCATGCTGCTGAGATCCCGAAACGGTGATGCTCAGTCATGTTCCAGTTAAAGGGCTCTAACAGTCAGCCAGGGGACTTGTAAAAATGTTACCACAGGGTCTCCTGTTTATTCTCGCGCTCTCCATACTCTGCTCACACATTAAAAGATGGTATTTTTGTAGCTGCTGTCTGACAAATCCAGCTGTTTTCTTTCCCCCTCTGAAATCATGACATTTATAATCAGCGCTTAGTGGAAAGTTGCCTGAGCAGTGTGCTCTGTCCTGGTGCTCAGAGAGGCCAGGTGGGCTCATGGGGGTGCTGGTGAGTGAATGCCCTCCACCTTCTCCATCCTGAGCTCACCTGGCTGAGCTGCTGCTCAGGCTGCTGTGCTGGGGATGAACTCCCACCCTGGGACCAGAAGGCAGGCAGCTGGGATGCCAAGGGCATGGGCATGAAAATCAGCCTCAGAATTTCAGCTGCCTGGGCAAGCTGGACTTTCTTCCCCTTCTTTGTGCACTCCTCTGCTGGGAGAAGGCAGCAGGGAGACCAGTTTGGGTGCCCAGTGCTGCCTGTCTGCTCTCTTCATGCCTGCCTGGAAGCTCTCAAGTGGAAGGCACAGGAAACCAATAATTTTTCTGTCCTGGAATGGTTTTTAGGTAGAGAGGGCTGGGAGTAAAAGTATGATGCAGAGTAATGGGGGTCTCCTGATCTTCCTGTCTTCTAGAGGAAAAAACCCTATCTCTATTCCAGTCCTCCCCAATCCCCCCCAACACCCGCCTTGAGAGCAGCACAGAGCAACCTTTGCTCCCCTCCCTTGCCCAATGAAAAGTCCTTACATTTTATGTGTGTAGAAATCCAGGTTTTTAGACTTGTAAAAGGACTGAGGCTGGGATGAAGGGAAGAAGCAAGGATGCAAAAGGTGGGCTGGTGGGAAATAAAGCCAAGTGGCACCAGCCGCAGGTTGGTTGCTGATGAGCCATCCGAGGTGCAGCGGAGAATCTGCATAAAATATTCCTCATGGAGCTCGGGTAGCCGGTTCCAGCCCAGATAACAGTCTGACAGTCGCCAAGGAATGATGCCTTTAACCTTCACAGAACTGAGAGGACAGCAGAGAAATGAGCCAGGCAGTGGTGTCATGAAAATCACAGCCTCAGCTGTTTGGATGTGTTTCACTCTACCACAGAGTTTTGAGCAGCAGACAGAAAATAAGAAAAATGCTGGAAAGAAGATGTCAGGTGGGCCAGAGGCATGCTTCTGAGATCTGTAAAAGTCCCTTGCAGAAGGAAATCTTTGCAGAAGTTGGTTCTTGGTGGTCTAGAGAGGAGGAGCTGCTGTTGCTGCTGAATACGAGATTCTGCACAAAGGTTACGAGTTCAGTGAAAGACCACCTAGCAGAGGTCCATTGAGGGCATAACGTGGTGATCCAACCCTCATGGCATGACACCCACCAGCTCTTCCAGGTCTTCAGGGGGTGCTGCTCAGTAGCATGAGATTCAAACTTTCTGGGACGACTATTTTATGGTTCAACTTCTGCCTGGTGATACCTGCCCAGCCTGGTCTGCAAAGGGCCTATGCAGGTCCAAGCCAGTTCTCCAGGAGGCTGTTTGTTTGCAGCTTGTGGTGGCTGCAGTGTCTCCTCTTTTCTTATGCGCAACCCTATAGTTTTCTTTAGCCTGTTTTCTATCCATCTTCAACCAGTTCACTAGTGGGAGGCAAACCTTGAAACCCAGTTTGGCTCTCTGAGGGCTTTTTTCCTCCTCTGTGTTGTTGTGGAGAGTGAAAGAAAAGGGAAAGCAGAGTGTTTCTACAGTTAAACGGCCCATGTTTGGATGACCGGGGCTGGGGACTTGGGGAACTTTCCTACTTGGGGTTTGATGAAATGGGGAAACCACATCAGTATTTGGGAAACCCTGTTTTGTTGTGAGTTTCAATGCAAACAATGTTCCTTGTAGCAAAAATTTTCACCAGGCTCATCACACCAAGACAATTTGACAACCAGTGTGGGACATCCAAGTGCATGCTCAAAGGCAAAAGCCCTCTTCTGTCTTCACAGCTTTTTTTGTTTGCCAAACCACGTATTTGCTCCATGCCTCAGAGCAAAATTGAAAGATCTGTATTTGCAGCCAGTTTCCAGCTGAATTTTTCCTGCCGAGCCTTGGTGAGGTGGCATCTGGTTGTCCCCATGTGAGCTGTGTCCCCACCAGTGTCGGTGGAAGGCAGTGGTTCAGAGACCATCTTGTGACATTGACACACCAAAAAAAAAAAAAAAAAGGGAAAAAGAGCAGGATCAGCTCTTCATCTGGAACAGAAATAAAGCTGCTGAAAGGACGGATGTTTTCTCTTTTGCCTTGAGGTTAGAAAACAGCAGGAAATCCTTGCTTGAAGAAAAGGCACATGGCCATCAGTATGACTTGTGCAGGCTTTGCTGCCTTGAAGTCAGTCTGGAAACAGAGTTTTGTGGTGGATAAAATTTCATAGACTTTCCATGGTTCCTGACTGCAGCTTTTCTCGTGCCTGGTTTGTAGCTAAACCTAAATTTTTGCCATATTTGCTCTAGCTTGGGAGGTGGCGTTCGTGCAATTGGTCTCACATAGTTGGATGAAGCAAATACTGGTTTATCTCAACAGCTTTACATGTGCCAGGACAAAATACTGATGTGAGCAAGAGTTTGCAGAAGCAGCCTTAACTGGAGCCTCTGTTTTTGTGCACGCTCCCAGACCCACAAAGTAAGCAATCCCCTAACTGGTGACCCCACAGCCTGCAGAACTAACTTTGCCTTTCTAGCTTATTAATAAGCATCTTTTCTGAGTAACCAAGATGTATTGAGTTAAGACTCCCCAGGTGCAAGCAACCAGAGATAGCTTTGACTTTTCCTTTTTTTAATTTATCTCGTGGAGCTGTGGGAAATGAGCAATCCCTCTGGCTGTCAGTATTGCCAGTGATGGTACCATCACCATGACAAGGAAAGGCAGGCCACCGAGGGGCTGTAGAAAACAGGTACCCTAGGACCAGCGTAGCAGTCTCATGCCCAAACAGAGCTGACATGTCCATTGTGATGATACTCAAGTTGATGGCATTCTTGCAACTCCCAGGAAGTGTCTTTTGCTTCAGCTCTTTCCCCTACCCAACTTTCCCAGTCAGATTCTTCCTTTTATTTTTCCTTCCTCAGCCCTTCTCTGTTCACTCCCTGCCTCAAGGCTTCTCCTGGGGGCTCAGCCACTTTGCAGAGGGGCTCCTTTTTACATCTTGCCTCTCTGCTGAGGAAACTTCCACCTTCACAAAGCACTCTCACAGCAAGTGCAGGGCAACCAAGGGATCAGGGCCAGCCAGCATGGGCTTATGAAAGGGAGATCTTGCTTAACCAACCTGATGTCTTTCTATGACCATGTGACCCACCTTCTAAATGGGGGGAAGGCTGTGGATGTTGTCTGTCTGGACTTTGGTAAGCCCTTTGACACCACCCCCCACAGCATTCTCCTGGAGAACCTGGTGAATCATGACATAGATAGGTGTACTTGTCACCAGGTAAAAAACTGGCTGGATGGCCATACTCAGAGAGTTGTGATCTTGTTGGCAGCCGGTCACCAGTGTTGTCCTTCAGGGCTCAGGTTTGGGGCCAGTCTTGTTTAATATCTTCATTGATGACCTGGATGAGGGGATTGAGGCACCCTCAGTAAGTTTGCAGATGACACTAAACTAGGTGGAGGTGTTGATCTGCTTGAGGGAAGACTCTACAGAGGGATAGGTTGGATCAATGGACCAAGGCCAATTGTATGAGGTTCAATAACACCAAGTGCTGGGTCCTGCATTTGGGTCACAACAACCCCAGGCAACGCTACAGGCTTGGGGAAGAGTGGCCGGAAAGCTGCCCAGCAGACCAGGACCTGGAGATGCTGGTGGACAGCTGGCTGAACATGAGCCAGCAGTGTGCCCGGTGGCCAAGAAGACCAACAGCATCCTAACCTGTATCAG
This sequence comes from Thinocorus orbignyianus, assembly GCA_013400375.1. Classification (NCBI taxonomy): domain Eukaryota; kingdom Metazoa; phylum Chordata; class Aves; order Ciconiiformes; family Thinocoridae; genus Thinocorus; species Thinocorus orbignyianus. Next base: position 1,141,863 of record VXBW01003930.1, on the reverse strand, counting down.
GAATAGCATGGCCAGCAGGAATAGGGAAGTGATCGTGCCTCTGTACTCGGCACTGGTGAGGCCTCGCCTTGAGTACTGTGTTCAGTTCTGGCCCCCTCACTACAAGGAGGACATTGAAGTGCTGGAGCATGTCCAGAGGAGAGCCACCAAGCTGGTGAGGGGTCTAGAGAACAAGTCCTGTGAGGGCAGGCTGAGGGAACTGGGCATGTTTAGTTTGGAGAAGATGAGGCTGAGGGGAGACCTCACTGTTGTCTACAACTACCTGAAAGGAGGTTGTAGAGAAGTGGGTGCTGGCCTCTTCTCCCAAGTGAACAATGACAGGACCAGAGGAAATGGTCTGAAGTTGCAGGTTTAGGGGAGGTTTAGACTGGATATTAGGAAGAATTACTTTACTGAAAGAATGGTCAGGCACTGGAACGGCCTGCCCAGGGAGGTGATTGAGTCACCGTCCCTGGAGGTATTTAGGAAACATTTAGATGTGGCACATCAGGGCATGCTCTAGTGGCTGAGATTGTAGGGATTTTTTTGTGTGTGTATGGTTGGACTTGGTGATCTCAGAGGTCCTTTCCAACCATGATGATTCTGTGATTTTGTGTTGCTCTGCATCTCTGCCTCTCCCACAACCCCCTCCTTTCCCTTCCCAGGACTCTTGCTGGAGGTGGTGCTTTTGGGGTGGCCTGGCCTTGGTGGTGTCTCATCCCATGCTTTCAGGGCAGGGAGAAAGCAACCTGGGCTGCCAGGTGGCTAATGAGGGAAGAGTATCATCACCTCAATCTCAATTAAGTGATAATGAAGTGATATAATGCAGCTCAGCTTGGTGTGGCTGGGAGGAAGATGAGTAGGTGATATAAGGAGTTCTCAGTGGCTCCTTCTTTTTCTTAGGGTGCTGAAGGGTGTCCTGGGCATGCTCAGTATTCTGGGACCCTTCTTTACACAGTGTTGGAGACTTGAGACCATCGGAAGGATTCTCCTGCTTCTTGATCACAAACTGAGTGGGGCACTGGGGGGCACTTGGTGGGTGCTGCTTGGTTTGCAGAGGGTGGTATGTATGTGTTTTGGGCGTGCTGCCCAGGTTGTTGTTGCTCCAGTGTGGTGGTACTGTCCATTATTCACCTAGTGCTTTCCAAGCATGTGCTTTTTCCTTGCCTGTTTTAAGCTGTTGAACTCCTTGCTCAAATGTGGAAATAGAGTTTGGTATCATTTGAGGTTTTCTGGCTGTGAGCAGAGTGTGAACCCTCTGTGCTGGTACTGCTCTGCTGGGGCTGAACTAGGCTGGACTGAAAGTGGCTACTTTGTGCTGCCTTTGCTGGTGATTTAAGACCCACTTTTAGCTCTCTGTTATCCTGTGATGTGCTCAGCTCTTGTGTGGGCTCCTGCTGGCTACTCCCCTGCTCCTGTAGGCAGGAGCATGTTCCTTTGCCTGTGCTAGGCAGACTGTGGCTGCAGCTTGTGCAGGAATCCTGGGGCAGCTCAGGTTTGGCTTTGCCTGATGTGCAACAGGACCAACAGCAATAAACACACAAAGGATTTTCTCCTATTGCATCTCTCTCTCCAGCAATGTTACATGAGAAAGCCTTTGACACCTCACTTTTTGTTGCATAACTGTCTTTTTTGGTGCTCCTGTGCTGTAGATCCAGCTGAGTGCTGAAGCAGATGGGTATGTGCTTTGCCTGTGCTCCTTCTGCTGAAGCAGGAAGCACCCCTCTTCTGGGGACAGGGGTAAGAGAAAGGATAGAGGGTGCTGCAAGGGCTGGATGCTCACCCTAGGTAGGGTGTTGCTCCTTATCCAGCCTGGGGCAGGGTGGATGGGAAGAAACCCAGTGGAGAGAAAAGAAGGGCTCCTTGGTGTCCCACCACAGCTTGGTCAGGGACTGGGGAAGCAGAGAGCCAGAAGGGCTCTCTTGGTTTCCCAGACCAGCTCTTGGGTAGTGTTGCTATTGATTACTTGAGACAGGCTGCGAGGCAAAATAATGATTTCTCTTTTTTTTGCTACTGCCATACTCTGCACCCAGCTGCCTGGGCAAACCTTGTTGCCCAGGTAGCTTTAAGCACCTCCTCTGATGGCTCCTGTGGGAAAAGGCAATGTGTGGTTTGGGAGTTCAATCATTTTATATGGCCACTGCAGCTGGGTTGCTCCCATCTCTTGTCCCCCTGTGTGGCAGGAGGCTCTGTCCTGGTGCCATTTGTCTTTGGTACATTCCATTTATCTCCGGCGAGAAGCTTCAGACCCAAACCATCTTAAGTGATCTACAAAAGACAGTGATAAGTACCTTCCCCCGTCATTACGGCTCCATTTTATCACGGTGGTGATAGCAATAATGGCGGTTGTAACCCCCATCAAGTCCACTTAACATGGTTCATTTTCAAAAGTCACTCAATGCCTCCTGACAGTCCAGCCGGGCGGTATGAAAAGATCATTTAACCCTGATGATCCGAGGGAGCCGGCAAGTGGGAAAAGGAGCCCCGGTAGCCGGAGAGGAGCCGGCACGGGGTGGGCAGGGGAAGACCATTGATTTTATGACAAGGGGCAAAACCACTGTCAGCGCAGAGCAGTGCGGATCGGGGGGACGTTTCAATTAGTGCTGGCGGGAGAAATCCCAGGGAAGGCAGAAAAGCCTGGGCTGCCTCGCCTATTATTTTTTTGAACAGTGAAAAATGAACCCCAAATTAGAATCCCTATTAACAATTAGCGTAATTAAAGGCGACACGTTATAATTTCAGCAGAAAGGCGCTTTATGATGATACGGTGGCCTGAGATAATTGCACCCGGCGCTTGGCTGAGGCGAGCAGTAAATGGACGGCACGGTGGCCCACCTGCCACTCACACAGCCCTGCTATTATCCTGCCTGGTGCTGCTCTGGTCCTGCCTTGCCGTTAAAAGTAAAGCCATCCCCTCGCGACCTCACAGTCATTTAAAAATTGCTCCTAAAGTGCACTTGGTTTTAAAGGATGGGGGGGTAAATGAGCGCTTTGTTTTGCAGGGGAGGTGCAAGGTGCCCTGTGGGCGGTCGCTGCTGTTGGGGCTGTGCTGATGGCTAGGTTTGCAACCGCAGAGGAGACCCCATAGCAGAGATTATCCTCTCATCTGCCTCACCCACGCATGTCAAATCCATAGCTCTGTCTTGCCACCACGTTCAATGCCAGCTTAGTCATGAAGGCATCCAGCCTTCTCGCCGATGCTGCATCGCAGCCTCAGCATCCCTCCATGCATGTGCTGTTCCTCCCCAGATTGAAAAGGCTGAGGCTGGGGAGCCACGCTCTAGTTTATGAGCTGGCCCTGCCCTTCCTCACCTTGCCCAGGGCTCCCACTGCCCAGTGGGGACAGCCTGGGGACCACAACCTGGCAGCTGTCACCTGCGATGGGGGAAATGCCTACTGATGCTTTGAAAGCAAAGTTGCTCAAACTTGGCAGACGAGCAGCTCGCGCTCTTGCTTTCAGGTTAGCTTATCTGAATAATTACATGAGTGAATCTATCCCAGAGTGTCTTGGAATATGCAGAAATATATTCCATCTGTGTATGCCACAGCATCAAAGTCAAAGAGCTCTATGAAAGGAGGTCAGTCTCACTAATGTTTGAATTTGGGGTGGGGAATGGTGGAAGAAACACTAAAAATCAGAACCATACACTGCCAGAATGACCCATTTGATTTTAGATCCAAAAGCTTGAATTTTGAGGGCTTTACTTTTTGTATTTGAGATCATTTCGGATTACAGTTTACATAAGACAATGTGAACCTTGAAAGCGTTCAGCTGGAAGCAGAGCTGTCAATTCTGTGGCAAAGAAGCGCTTTGATCACCAGGAGAGGAATTTTTTTGAATTTTTCCTCTGTTGAAGATCTAGAACTTGCTGGGGAGGCTTCTTCTGTGTTTGGAGCAAAGTCAGGAGAGCAGATTTTTGCAGTCCCTGCCCGTCTGGTTGCCTTTGCTGGTTTGCAGGAGGATAAGTACAGGAGTTCTTGGGCTCCTGAATGCGGGGAGCATCACTGCCTGCTGTGCTGCTCCATCCTGGGGTGGGGGAGTGACACTGTACTCAGGCTGGAGCAGTTTGCTCCCGGTGGAAGGCAGTTACTGGCAATTTACAGCATGTTCAAGGAAGTCCCTTGGAAGAGGGCTTAAGAGTCGTTGAGTCAACATGAAACGATATATCAGTTAATGAAGTTTAATAGCACTGAATAAGAACTGCACTGCGGCTCTGGGATCCTCTTGCAAATGCAGTTATAGTCTGAAAAAAAGAGGCTGGAAAAGCAGTCCCTTGCTCCTGTCCATATGTTGTTCCCTCCGTGCTTTGCAACTCAGATGCCTTTAATCGCAAGCCAGTCCCACAGAGGTGATAACAGGAGCTGGCTGGCATCTCTTCTGCTCCTGCAGCATCAGCAGGAAGACGAGTCCTGGGCATTTTAGAGGATTGAGTCAGGCCTTTCCCAAATTAGCTCCAAAACTAGCTTTTCAACAGTAAGGCCTAGGGTAGAGCTCTGCTTTGCTCTCTCTAATTCCTCTGAAGGTCTTTAAGCCTTGCAGGAAAGGAACTTTTCTGAAACAGATTTTTTTTTTCCCCAAACACATGCACTCAGGAATGATGATCCTGGCACCTTGGTCAGGGATTTCCTAATGGCGATTCCTTGCTTGCGAGAATCTAAAGATATCTTGGGAAACCTGTAAAACTGAAGGGTTGGGTGGGACTGGGAGGGGAGAAGAGTCATAGAATCATATAATGGTTAGAGTTGAAAATGAGAGAGAAGACAAACTGCAGAGATGTTTATAGATTGGCAGATTATTTTTCCGATATCCCATAGCCCTGTGTTGTACCATCACATGCAACTGCCACCTGCTGCAATCCCAAAGGAATGGGGTGAGTGGCACCACCCAGAGTGGGAGGGCAGAGATTATCCCTGAACACAGGGCTGGAGTTTCCTAAGGTTTTCTTAATTAAAAAAAAAAAAAAAAAGTAAAATATATAAAATTGGCAAAAAGGGTTACATGGTGTGCTGGACTGCGGAGGTGTGCAGGAGGGAGTGTGTTCATCCCTCCCACTCCTGCAGCCCTCCTGGGGTGACGGGGCTGGATCCTTCTGTGAACAGCTGGGCAGTGATGCAGGGAGAAGCTTGTGGGCCACGCTGAGGGATGTAAGGAGTTGTTGTCTGTTGACAGGCTGTGTCAAACCCATGTTGCTCCCACTTGCACACCAAAGAAGGTACTCAGGGGAGCTGCAAAGGCAGGAGCTTCCCAAATTGCCCTGCAGCAATGGGGCATGGGGTGATTTAGGGGCTGAGCAGGGCTGTGTGAGATGCCTTTTTCAGGGGCCTATAATTCAGCATATCAAAACTACTCCTTTGAGGTTCTCTTTCTGTGATGGTAAGCACCTCAACACTTGTTTACGCTATTGTCCTTCTGCTCAGGACAGTGTGCAGTGATGCAGAACTTCATTGGGTCCCATAAGGTGTTTGGAACAGAGCAAAGAACAGAGAAAATCTTCCAGGTGATGCTCAAATAGTGATTCGGCCTGCTTTCTCAGAGGTGTGCATGTTGGTGGGAAATGCTGGATAGCACCAGTCACCCTTGGAGCACCTCTGGCTGTGGAGAGGAGGAGGAGGAGGAAGATACTGCATCCATTCTCTGACTGCTCTATCATGCCTGGCTTCTCTGAGAGCAGAGCCCCACTGTCCTTGCTTACCTCCTGCTATGCCAGGATGGTGCTTGCTGCGACACAGAGGCGAGCATCTTTCCCTGTCTTTGGGAAATCTTGACCCAGTTTTCTCTGGAGCACTCGGAGGCAACACATTTAACAAGTGCTGTGTCTCTGCCAAGCTTCGCTGTGCTGCTCTGCCAGTCTGAGCAGCTGCCTGACTCAAGAAAACGCTGCAAGAATTTGTCTGTCCTGAGGAGGGCATTGCCTCTCCCAGCCTGGCCTCAGCTCTGGAGGTCTGGACTGTTCTTTCAAGAAATGCAACCAGAAATGTGACTGTTAGGCAGGCTTGAAAAGCAATGATGAGCGTTTCAGGTTGCTCTGATTTAAAGCCGTCTGGGACTCAAGTGCATGCAGGTGCAGGGGGTCTTTACAAAGTCTGTAGATTGTCCCTGGCATCTTCTTTTCCACTCAGCCCTCCTGTGAGCTCCCTTGAAGGGAAAGCTGGGCCTGTTTTGTCACATCTCACTGATGCCATTCAGTGCCAGGGAGGGTGGCTGTGACAGTGACAAAGCAAGTCCCTGTGTGTTGTGTCCCTGCTTGGGAAACGCTGACTAAGCAGGTGCTTGCAGGGCAAGGGGAGCTTGCAGGAGGTGATGAGGCCACTAGCAGCAGTGTCCCACCACTGCTGCCCTTGAGGTATGGGTGGGGAGCAGCACCTGGTCCAGCACCTTCCTGTGCCAGTGTCTGCAATATCCCCTGACCATACCCTTGTCAGAAGTCACCTCCAAACTCACGTGGCCACCACCTCTAAACCCTCTCTCTCATGCAATACCCTCAGCCTCCCCATGAACACTGGCAGCAGCTGAGAGGCACTGCAGAAACTGGGGGGCAGAGTTAGTGCCTTGCAATCTCCTCATTTCCCAACCCAAAGTGGGAGGTGGGCAATGAGGTTCCCAGCGTGGGCACCTCTGGGGACAGGGCCGACACTTGCAGTGAGTGTCCCTGCTGTAAAATAGCAGCAGTGTGGAAAGGAGGGTGGAAAATCCAGCAGGGCTGAAAGCCCCTGGATGTGCTTTGCTGGTGCGGCGCAGGGTGGGAGGAGAGTGTGTTGGAGATGAGGGAGCCTGCAGTGCATCCAGCACCCTGGCAGTTTCAGGCACACATGTGTATCAGAAGGGGGACATACCCCTTGGCATGCTCAAAGTTCAAATATTTAGAATAAATGATGCCTGACCCTTCCCCCCTCTCTTCCCTTCCCTCTCACGCCTTCCTCAGTGCCAGTTCCCAGTAACCCAGGTCCAATAACTCGGTTGTAATAAAATGTGACTGCTGGGGCTATTTTTACGGAGCTGGCACTCATTTGCATGCCGGCTCTGTGTGGGGCCCCAGGCAATCTTTTTTTTCCTCTCCCTTCCCCCTCCTCTTCCCCCCACTTCCCCCACCCCGCTGGCATCCCTCTGATCAGAAGTGACAACAGAAACACAGCCGTATTTCCCGGAGATTTACCGAGTTAGACGATGAAAGCTCGGAGGAACAGTAACAATAGGAAGGGGAATGCGAAGGAAAGCGACAGGGGGAAGTTCCTAAACTGATCGTTTTCAAATGTCAGCTCTGCTCTCAGAGGCTCTGGCGGCTCTGGGAGCAAGCCCATGGCTCATGGAAATGCTGGGAGGCAGTCGAGGCAGAGGCATGTGGATGGAAGAGGCCAGCTCTGGTCCTGCTTGTCCCCCAGGGCTGGAGAGCCTTTGCTCCTTCTGGGTGGCTCTGTGGGGTTTTGTCCTTGACCCTCTGGTGTTGCCATTCACCTCCTTGGGGGACTTCTGTGTGCCTCCCGGGGTGCTGCCTCTCTTCTTTGGAGTGCTGCATCCCTCTGCATCCTTTGAGCAGCCCAGGAGCAATTTCTTGCTTGGGAGCTCTGACCTCCTTCACCCTTCTCAGCTCTGGGGTGTCCTCTGGGCACTGGAGGGAGGGGGCTGTTGGGGGCCAGGTTGGGACATGGCAGGGGCAGAGGCTACAGGAGCTGTGATTGCTCCCCTCCCAGCCTAAACAACCCCCTACTAAAAGTAGGCTTGGGGAACAAGTGCTGCTCTCCTGATGCCCGAGGCCTCTTGGAGCAGAGCTTCAAGCTCCCCATTTAAAGATGCCAAGAGGTTCGCCAACCTGCTGCTGCCACCAGGTTGCAGCAGCTCAGATGGAGGGAAGAGGAATGGAGGTCCCTTTTGGGGATTATGGCCAGGCACTGCACCAGGCCCCACCAGTGCATGGGGCACCAGGCAGCCAGTGCTGGGGGGCATGGAGGTGTGGGAGTAAGGTGTGACTGCAATGTCTTCTCCTTCCACCCCACCAGCTGCATGTGGGCACCCAATACCTATTTTACCAAGCAGCTCCACTGGTGATGGGGACAAGTAGGATCCTCTGGGTCCCTGCTGGGGCCTGTAATACAGGCTGCTTGGTCACCCCTGTCCTCATACCCCCTCCACTCCCTCTCTTTCTTTCTCTGTTTCTCTCCTCAGCGCCACTGTCAAGCAACTTGATCACCTGCCAGCCCGTATTGATTTTTGCTTCCCAATCTCCANCGGGAGGAGTAAAAGGGGTCAAGGCCAAAGATGATGTCAGGGGGAGTGCAACACTTTTGCACCCTCTGCTCCAGTGGTGCTTCCACAGTGGCCTGATCCAGCACACGTAACATATCTCAATGACCTCTTGACTGCTGGTGAAAGTCTGCCTTCATCCCTTGCCCTCTAGGTCTGGGCGTCCCATGTGTGCTGTGTCCCTGGTGTCCTGGGACCACCCATCGTGGCATCTCAGCCACCTCTTCACTCTCATCTCCTTGCTACTCCGCCACTGGTGCCCAGCCCCAGCGCTCCCAGCCCCACGTGTCTCCACTGCTGGTGCCATTAGTATTCATGTGGTGGGTCTCCTGCTGTCCTTGTCAAGACTGAGTGGGCAGACTAAGGAAATTTGCCCTTCAAAAAATGAGAATCATTTGAGTCGGGGAAGCTCTTCCCTCGTGCGTGTGGTTTCCTTGCCAGCCTGAGGGATGACGAATGGTTCGCAGCCATCCCTGTGCAGCGGAAAAGGGCTGTTTGGTTGAGATTTGGCAGGTTGTGCTAGGTAAAGGCAAGGATTGCATGTGGGCTGGGAGTGGATTTGCACGCTGTTGGGCTGCATTGAAATTGGGCAGTATGAAGGGGGCTGTGCATGTTTGCCCAGGGTGTGATACTCCATCGAGCAATGGAGGGTGCTCAGAGGCAGGAGGGATGCTCACAAGCTGGTTCCTGCACACCCTGAGGTGTTGGCACAACTGGGCTCAGGACTCCACCTCTTGCCAAAATCCCCCAGCAGAACCACTGAGCTCACAGGGTGGGACAGAGGGATGGCAGCTGGGACTGGAGGCACAGTCCTCAGCTGATGTCCATGCAGTCGTGAGCCTGCACTGCTGCCAGGGGTGAGAGTTTCGTGTCCTGTCCTTGCTGTTGCCCCCTCTGCCTTCTGTAAGGGAGGACAAGAGAGCTGGAGGCTCATGACTCTCCTTCCTTGCTGCTACCAACCATCTCTGGCCAGTATCCAGAAAAGATCTGCTGAGATATATTTGCCTATATAAAAAAGTAGGGTGGATTTACTTCCATTTATACCTGCAGGTGTATTTCCTTATCTAAATAATAGATGGTTATGTCCTCAGCCAGGGTAAGCTGGCAGAGTTCCTCCAAGGTCAGCAGAGCTGTGCTGGCTGACATCCGAAGGAGACGACCTGGTCCTTCCAAGAAATAGGAGTGCAGTAGCTGTGTAGGGTGAAGTTGGAAAGGAAGGTGATCCTGTTCATGGAGGCCTTGGGAGGTCTGAATTGCAGCTCCTACAACTTGTCCTGTATCTCCCAGGACAAACATCTGAGCCACAGGTGGGGTCTGCACCTGCCAATGGGGGACCACCACTTCTCAGTCAATGAGGAGACACTGGCACTTCCTGAGGGCTCTTTTGCCTGTCCTGGGTGGTGTGGGAGGTGTCAGCTGCTGGCAGAAACACCTGGTCTTCTGATACTCTGTTTTGTGCTCTGGCTAAATCAGGGTGGTCTTTGGGGAGTACAGGATGGTGATCCTGAGGTCAAGCTGTCCCCTGTTCCTGTCTCTTCTCTTCAACCCCTGGATTCAGCACCCACCTCTTCTCCAAGGCAATAGGTACCTGAAGACTTTCTTTCCTCCCATACCTCCACCAAACTGGCAGATCCACTGAGGACAATGCCTGGTGGTGGAGTAGGGTTGAGCAAAGCCAGAGGAGTACTGTTTGATCTGCAGGACATGATGCAGTCTGTTATCATCTCAAGGCTTTTGGAGAGAGTTGATTATTCTCATTCCTTGCTGAATAAACAAGGTGAGAGAGGTGCCAGGCCAAGGTGAGGCTGGTGGATGGGCAGATCTGGCCACAGACTACCAAGGCACAACAACTCCAAAGCTCTCGTGTTCCCTCTGCACACCAATGCCCAGTCATGGCACAGGAGAGCTGCCCCAGTTGCAGTGCTGTCCCTGCTGTGTGGCTCCAAGCTGCTATTCCTCCTATTTATGGAACCAGACTGGCTGGGTGGGCTGGCTGGCTGTTGAGCAGAAATGGCCAGTTGACACTGGCTGGAGTTGGGCTGAGCTGGGAAAGCAGGATGGTGAGGTGGTCTGCTGCTTGGCCCCATTCCTGCATCTGCACTGCAGCCCCAGCACCAAAGGGAGGAAGGTACCATGATGCAGCATGGCACTGGGGAGGTCAGCTCATCGTCCCTGTGCTGCTGGCAACCAACAGGTAAAGGCAGATCCCAAAAAGCCAGGGCTGGCCTTAGTGGATGCAGCCCATGCCTCTCCTCCCTAGGGTGAGAGCAGGGCGCTCTTGGGGGGCAGCAGTCAGGAGATGCCAGAACAAGTGAAGCACAAGGCTCACAGGGAAAGGTCATGGAGAGTTTTAAGTAGAAATGTCACTGTTGTTCTGTCAAAAGGATAACAGAGCCAACACGCATGTGGTGAAGTGGCTGCTGCTGTGGAGGGGAAGGCAGGATCATGGAGCTGTGACTTGCTGGCTCCCCAGCCCTGGGGAAGGGGTTTGGTTGGAGTCTGTCCTTTCCAGCTGTCACATCCTCAGCCTTGCACACCCTTTTCCTTCCTCTCCTCCCCTCTTTTCCCAGTGCTCCTGTGTGTTCTTTTTCCAGCAGGGTTCTTTCTGGTACCATCCGTTCAGAGTTCTGAGGAGATTGTGGCACCTCCTGGGGAGGTGGGAGAGAAAAGAAGAAATCCCACACTTGCCAATGCCAGTCAGGCTGTGCCTGGCTAGGAAAAAACTGGTTTTCCCCCATATGGGGCACAGCCAAGTGAGCCATCATCCCTAGCTGCCACGCTGTGACCATGCTGCTGTCCCTTCCCTGCTTACTGGCCAGCCTGCCACCTCCTCTGGCTGCAAACACTTCTCTCCAGCCCTGGGGTACCGCTGTCATGAGCAGGGAGGGAGAGCAGAGCTGCAGGCTCCAGCACCAGTACTCAGTGGACCAGGAGGAAGGGGCTGCTGAAGCTTGCGTGTCCTTTTGCTTTTGCAAGCCCCTGGGGTGCAGGGGTGGGTGGCACAGACACCAGAACAAGCTGCTGCCTGCCCCTTTGCTCTACACACTGGGGTCCTCTGTATGAGGAGGAGCTGCCATCATCCCACCACCCAACGACAAGGAGGGGATGGGGCTGTGGAGCTGCTGCATGGCCAGCACCAGCTCTGGAGCCCTCCTCTAATATTTTTTTTTCTTTTTCCCCAGCCTTAATTACTGAATTTCCATATCATCAATTCCCTGCGAGTCAGCACTTGACAGGGAAGGCTGTGGCTACTGTCCTTGCTGCTGCCATCAGAGAGCACCCGCTCCGTCCAGGGGACAGCTCTCAAAACGTTATTTTTATCTCTGTCTCATAAAGCCTGTTCTGTATAAATATATTTTAATTAATTAATAAATGGGACATAATGAATTCTGGCAGGGTGACATTTGAGCATAAAGCAAGGCTTAAACAGATCCTGACATGTGTTAGCTGGGAAAACATAACACACCCGCATGTGCACCACACACACACACGTATATATATTTCTTTACTTGTTGGGACTGTTACGCAGTGCAGGGGGAGATGGGTTGTGAGGGTTGCTTTTAGGAAGCAGAGGTGAGAGCCACAAACAGCAGCTCTGCTGGAGAACCACGTAGGCAGTTCCCTGTTTCGCCTCTGTCCTGAGACAGGAGGAGGGGATAGATTGCTTCCTCTCCTGGAGACTGATGAGATGTATCCAAGGAATGGGCCTTGTTGGCAATGCCTTTTCTCATCAAGCCTGTGCCATTGGATCCAGAGGGTCCTGTGGCTTTGCTGCAGGTCAGAGAAAGGGATACTTGAAATTTCTGGCAATACCTGGGATATGAGTCTCAGGCTCCTGCTGAGTTTTAGTCAGTCACCAGTCTAAGCTGGAAATGCAACCTTGTGGTGGCACATTGCTTGAGTAGGTGATGATGCTGTGGTGCACGGCATGGGTTTTTTTTCCCCCCTAAAATAATGTTTTGAAAAATAATACAAGTAAAAAGGACAGAGCGGGGCTGTGCTGGGGCTCTTTGCCAGCTCCAGCGCTGATGGTACCTTCCTCTGGATCCAAGGGATAGAGGGAACACCTCAGTGGTGGCCTTGTTGTCAACCAGGGATAGGAGTTGTGAAGGAGTGGAGACAATCTCGAGATTGATCAGGGTGATGTTTCATGTTTCTGACCTGACTTGATTCTGGTGGCACCCAATAGGGAGAACACTGCAAGAGTTCCTGTGGTCACAGGTAGGGCTGCAAGAGCTGGCACCTAATGAGACTTACTAGAGTAGCAAAAACTTCACCTATTTCTTTCTAGTACCTCTGTGCATTTAAAGGTCACCTTTCCTGCACCAAACCAGTAACAGATCTGCTCTTACATAGCTGGGATCCCAATGTGGACACTGTTTCTCGAAGTCTGTCATTACTTGCATGTCAGGATCTCAGTACAGCCCACTGGAGGAAGAGTAAGGTCTAATGGTGAACATTGTCCAGTCTCAGATCGTAAAAATATTCTCCCTTCCTATGTCTAAGGATGTGAATTTATGGCTCTACTCTGCTGCAGCTCAAGGAAGAATTAGTCAGAAAATTGCAGTGGTACCAATCACACGTGCTTTAGATGAAAAGGTTGCACCTACATGTATTACAGTGTGTGTGTGTGAAGGTAAATGCAGTACAGAGGAGTCCTTCAGCAACACAGAAGTGTTGCCCAAAGACCCATAAGCCTGACAAAGCCTTCCTGTACTCTGCAGACGTTGTCTTCGGCAAGCCCTTGGCAAACCGCCTCCCTGTGTCCCACTGCCATTGGGTATTGCCTGCAGTGGTGCCTACTGCCTTTTGCTTCCTCATCCAATGCCCCTGGATGTCAGGGGAACCCAGTGGGCTTTGCTCAACTCTGCCTTAATCTTTTCAGTGACATCATAACTTTTCTCCATCATGTGTTATCCCAGCATTGTGCCTACATCCTGATGTGCCTTTGGGGAATTTTGGGAGATGAAGGGGCATGTCCAGGACACTTTGACCTATTATAGCTGCATATGTAAATGTATTTGATCAAATAGGAAGGGCATGCTGTTTGCTGTTCAGCATCAGTTGTTAGCTTTAGCTGCTGGAAAGATCATGTGGAAGCAGATTGGAGGCTGGTCTCCATGTGGGAGGGGGTGGATGGGTAGATAGGGAATTTTAGTGTTTTTCCTCTATGGAGTGGGTCAATATTCCTCCCCTCTCCCTCGAGTAGCTAATAATATAGTGGTTGGCTCTTCTTTGCCCAGCAGGGTTATTGTCATCCTTGCTAAAGTTTGACATTTTACACTTTAACTAAGCACAGCCTTGGGCAAGAAGCTGCTAAGAGACAGATTTCCTTATTAAAAGAAGATGTCACCAAAAGAGCAAGTCAACAAATATGCCACTGCCCAGAAACAGCCATGCAGCTGGGGGAGCCAAGGAGGGTGGCGAGCGGAGCCAGTGTGGATAATGGGCTGTGGAGGAGACAGCCCGAGCCATGTGGGGACATGAGGTGACTCCTTCATCCACCGTTCCCAGAGCAGGCACCATTTCGTATGCCCCATATGTATAGCATCTATTGCGATGAGGCTCTGGGGACCTCATGCAGTGTGAACCATCCCCACTGTCATCTGTTAGCTAAGGGCATTCGTCTGGGTGTCTTCACACAGAGGGTTTCTGAGTCTGAAAACATTTTCAAGGATTTTTCTCAATATTGCGATCGCAAAATGCCAGACACACACAGAAAGCTGCAGGCAACTGCCTCTTTTTTATTTTTTTTTTTAATATATATATAATCTGAACGTGCCCAGTAATGTGCCTTTTCCCTATGCTGCTGACAATGGTTTTTTTGCTCCCCTTTATAGAGTTTAAGTATAATACACTTAATAGCAGTTAGTGATGTCAGTGCTCTTTGGTATAGCAAATCTCTGGTGTGAGATAATCTTAGTTAATGATCAGCATAAAACAGATAGAGGTCAGTATTTTAGCGTTGCTATAAATCCCACATTTACTGTGGTAGAGTTGGAAGGAGGCAATCCCATTAACCTTTTCACTGTATTGATAGGGTGTGCGTCCTGCTGTGGTCAGTTGGGTTGGAGGGGCAGTGTGATTCAGACCCTGTGGACCTCCTCCTCCTTAGGCTTGCAGTCACCTGTGAGGCTCAGGTGGAGCTCAGGATTGTGTCTAAGGGGTGGCTGCCCCATCTCCCACTGCAGCATAACTTGGGGTGACACTGTGTAATGGGAGAGCAGCATCTGCTGGACCAGGAGGGAATGGAAAAATGCTGGTGGCTTTTACCCCCTGCAGGTCCCACATCAAAAATGGCAGTGCAGCATACACACAAGCCAGGCACTGTGGGAGAGCCCCGCTGCTGCCAGAACCTCTAGGATAGATCTGAACCATGGTCCAAGTCAGGAGCTCCTCTGGATTTTGGTGAGGTGGCACTGGGTCTCACTAGATGTGAATACACCCTGGTGTGGTGCTCTAATAACATGGAGATATAGGCAGTGTGGAGGGAAAAAACCCCGTAAGATAAAATCAATGAAGCATTATGGTTAAGAATCAAATTGCATAAAAGTCAGGAAATAAAACCTTTAAAGCTCCTACAGGAATGTTAAATTGGTGAAGACTGTACTCGCACAGCACTGGCCCTGTTTTCCCTGTATGTTGGTGCTACTCCTTTCACCTGCATGATGGGCAGTATTTGGGGTACACTCTGCTGCTTCCAATTTTGGCACACGGCTGGAGTAGCTCTGGATTTTCTTGGTGGAGCTGGGGCTGGGGCTGCCCTCTAGCCTTGTTATGGAGGCACTGGTTTTTGAGATACTTGTTGAGCCTCAGATGTATGTTCCCAGTGCATTTCAGAGAGTTCGTGGTGTCAGGGAAGGGCCTTTTCCTGAAAATCCCCCAAGCTTTGATCTGAAAGGGTATATGTGTGCCACCTTCAAAATTTTTGGCAACTAACATTAAAAAAAAACCATCTTGACATGGTCTGTGTGCCTTCAGTGCACGTAACCTGTGCAGCTTTTTTCAGGCAGTTGGTATTAGTTTTCCTGCTGTCAGGATAGTTTTTACTTCTCCATCTCAATTTTTTTTAATAAATCAGCGGGATGGTGGTATGTGGTGCAGGTGGGCAATGTGTCTCTAGAGAAACTGTACTTCTCCAGAAGAGTATCCATGATCCTAGTCCCTGGGATCGCTGGCCACTGCCACCTTGAGGCATGTGGGCAGGGTTTTGGGGGAGGATGGAAGACACCTGTGCAGGGATGGATGTAGGTGCTGGCACCCTGTAGCCATGGCCACAAGGGTCCATAACAGGTCCCCTGCAGTACAGGCTTCTTGCAAAGCATCCCTCCCTGCCTCTTCAGTCCTTGCTCCTCCTAGTCCCCATTAACAGTGAGGATTTGTCTTGCAACATTACTCAGAGACCCAGGGTTTCACTACACTTCAAACCACACCTTCTCCCTGATGTCCTTGATTAGTTGCCTTGGTTGTAGGGTAGCGCTAATTTGATCAGCGTTAGAAATCAGTGCAGTGCTGGAACCTTTTTCCCTGTCTTTCGACTGAATGGATAGAGAGGGCAGAAATAAAGGCTCCCTCGGGTTCTGGTTCATATGTCACCATGAAGTGCATTAATGAATCACTGGTCCCAGAGCACATTTGCGGCTTGTTACTAGCAGATAATCCTGCACTGTGACCCAATTGCTACTTGGCTGCCCAAGAGGAGATCTTTCTCCAGAGCCCCGAGGAGTGAAGATGGTCTGGGCTGGAAGTCGCCTTCAGCTTTGGAGCTGAAGCTGATGTATTCATTAGAGAGGGTTTTCCTGGCTAGTGCTTGGGTTTGGTTCTGTGCTTTGTTTTGGATGTGTTTTTTTTTGTTGATGTTGTTGTTTTGTTTGGGGGTTTTTTGGTTGGATTTTGGGTTGGTGGGTTTGTTTTTTTGTTGTTGTTTTTTTAATGGAGAAAGCTTGGAAAAATAACCCCAGGAAAATTGCCGCCATATCATCCTGCCACCAGAGGACATCCCCTGAATTATTGTATAGCTTTGCCGGATGTCTTAAGCTTTTGATCAGCTGCATAAAGGCTCCCCAATATTCCCAGTTGCTTCAGACCTCTGGCATGAGGGGATGGCATTGGCACGGAGGGTAGGACCCTGGGCACAGGAGGGAGGAGAGGTGGTGGCAGTGCTGGAGTTAAGAGACCATGGGAGATATGAACTCTGGAGGTCCTGAGGAGCCAGCAGCAACTGCAGCACGGCCATGCCCACCTCACTCAAGTTATCCCCAGGCTATTTTGCTTGAGAGGGAGCTGCTATACACCTTACCATGAGGCTGGTGGCACACGCCCAAACAACTGTGCTCTGGTCCCAGTAAACTGGCAGATAATCCAAGGTAAGGCTAAATGCTGCTCCTCCTCCCTGCTCTCCAAAAAAAACGTCAGCCACATTCTCTAGAAAAAGGAGACAGCATTTTCGGCTAAGGCATTTATAATCCTGTAATTGGATGTTTTTATCTGGCTCCTTATTTTGCTGGGAAGGATGATGTTATCTCTGGCCCTTGCCGGGAGATCTGGGTGTGTTTCCCAGGCCTCAGGCTTCTTCTCTGACCTTGAGCAAAGTCACTTCAGCTCCTCTTGCCCCAGTGCTCTGCCTGAGAAAACAAAAGGGGATGTGGATGCTTTATTTCACTCACACCTCATCCCACCTGCCTGACCCACGGGCTGCCCATAAGCTGTCTGATGTACCTGAACTGTGGTGACCATAGCTCAGAGCAAGCTTCTCCAGCCCTGTGACTTTCCTCTAGCCACACTCATCAGCAGGACCAGAGCAAGAAAGTCCTGGTCCAGACTCTAGGTGACTTGTTGAAGGGAGACTCTTACTCCACTAAACACAGAGGAGGCCTGAGGAGATAAAGGTGTGTAAGTCAAGATTCGCTAGCTGGCAGATAAGTTAATATTTTCTTTTATAAGAAGCATCTTTATGAGCGTTTTCTCCGTGCATAACAGCTCTGTGGAAGTGACTGTGCAGGTCAGGAAAGTCATCGGGAGTCAGCAAATACGAGCACCTCTTATTTATAGCAAAGTTTATCTCTGCATTAAATTTTTGCTGAAGAGGGTTTCATTAGGCCCACAAAACTGGTATAAATGGGGAGCTGGAACAGTTTTTCTCGTAACCCCAGAGCTAATTTCTTGCTCTGTTTTTTTGTTCTCGATGTTCACACGCTGGGGCTGCCAAGTGCATTGAGAGAGAAGCCTGTATTCAAGTCAGATTTTTTTTTTATTTCCTGCATTTGAGCAGGCCAGAATTTATATTGCTCAGGTCTCCTTAAATTAGTCCGAGAGGATTTCATTTTACAGGCCTGCTTGACTGGGATCCTTTTGGCACGATGGGCTCAGCTTTGTATACAACTGAGATTCATATTTTATGTGTGTATAAAAATCCCAGCCATGAATCTAGCGGCTTAAAACTTCACCTTCATTCTTTACAGCTCAATTCAGAGCACTCTGCACATTTCCAGCCACTTGGTCTTGCAGGCAGCTGAGCTACAGGGAAGTGGCAGGAGATGAGGGAGACGGCTCCGAAGGGCTGCTTTGCTTGAGAGAGCTCTGAAAGCCTGTGGCTACAGCAGGTCTCCATCTCATGATGATGCCTTTCCCCTCTTAGGAGTCCAATTCCAAATTTGAAGTGCGACCTGGGAGATACTCATGGGAACTAGGGTTACAGGCAAAGAAAGATTCTGGAAAGCTGAGCTCTTTGCCCCGTTAGGGAAAGCATGGAGAACATCTGGGGCTGCTGTTCTCCATTGGTGCTTGTAGTAAATCTCTTCCGATTGACTGTGACCCATTGAAGTTGGATGTAGGTGGTACAGCAGTGTAGATACTGGTCTGCAAATTCCAAGTAGCAAATTCAGTGTCCTGGCTGGGAACAGAAGTTCTCTGCTGCCTAGGGCCACAGAGGGCTGGCAAAATGAAGGTGCAGAGAGTATGGATGGTGGGAAATGCCAGGTCAAGTACTTGGGTGGTCCTGCGTGGACCCAGCCTAAATGCTGCTGGGCTCGTCCCAGCAGGGCTGGTTGTTTTGGGCTTAAGGCCAGCTCCATGCACTCAGCCTGTGCCCAGCTAACACCCTCTCCTGCAATGCAGAGCCCTAGGGAAGCTATGCCAGAGCTAACAGTGGCTGGACTGTTGCCAGCTGCATCTGGCACTGCATGGGTGGCCCTGGACCTCATTTCCCTGCACTCCTGATTCTTGGATCCGTCTGGAGGGTGTTTCTGCCTTCCCCCTGCGTGAGCACAGTGGTGTGATTGGACCAGGCTGGCAGTGGTGGCTTACCTCTGGAATTATGTGACTAGATGGGAAACATCAATAAGCTCAGATGCCAAAACTGTCTCTGTGTGCAGACAGCAAGGATGTTGGAGGGTCTTACATGATATAGTGATACTCCAACTCTGCTTCTGTACTGGATAATAGGGTGCTATGGGATGCTGCACCACTGCTGTCACTACTGGGATAAGTAGAGATGTGTTCTCATCAGTCATTTTCTTAGAGGTTTTCCTCTTGTCTGTCACTTCCAGCAGGGTTCAGCAGAATTAAATTTTAAAGACGATAGAACTTAAGAATATGGATGTCCAAATGTTGGATTTTACTTCAGGCTTCTTGGCAATACCTGGACTGCATTTGGTTGGCAAGCATGTTTGTGATGCTGTGCTGCTTTCCAGAGTCAGTGCAGTTTGGCTTGGTAGGTGTGAACTCCCCCCAGGCTCTTGTCAGCCTCAGCAAATTCATCCCGGCCCTGCAAAGAAAACTGAAACAAGACTGGAGAAGGGATGTGGAGTGAGCCTGGAGAACAGGACCCTGGCTTTGCCTTGACAGTGTAGGATGGCTGTAGGAGAAGCAACACTGCCATGTGCTCTGGGAGCAAACAGACGAGGAGGGTTTGCAGCCTGCTTGCTCCCAGCAGCCCAGCCATGACCTGGGAGCGCTTTCCGACCATGTGTAAATCACTCTCCTGCTTCGGTTGTGAATCCGAAGCACATCCATTCCCTCCCTAACCCATGTTTGGCTTTCCAGTGGTTGGGTTTTATCGAGCAGTTCTTTATTGGATTTATCATGCCAGTTGTTAAAGCTTCCAGCTGCTTAAATTTACTTTCTTGTTTTCTCATTTTCTCATCTGTCTTTTCTGTGTTCTTTACAACAAAATCCACACGGCCCTCTATATCATTAACTCCATGGGCAAGTTAATCAAATTTACTGTCAGGCACAGCTATAGCTGTTGGAATGTTTCTAATTTCTTCTTCAGAGGGTGATGTTGGGCTTGTGAAGAATCAGCCAGTGCCTCCACTTCTGATGGCTTTCTCTGCAACATGCCCTGGAGTCGCTGCAATTCCCAAGCCAGATCAGACACTCCATTTCCCACTGTGGTCTCTCCTATTTCTGCTCCCTCCATGTCACTGCCAACTCAGTCCAAATTTTGGGTTGGGTTTGTGTGATCTTCTGTGGGTGCCACATCTCAGGTTGGGGTGATCCAGAGGACCATCCAAACTAAAGACTAACTCTTGTGCAGGAGAGGAGGGCTGGGAGGTTTACCTAAACCACTACGTCCTCCGGAAGTAGAAAGAGGCTCTCCAGCTCTCATCCCAGACTGGTGTTTGCTGTGCTGAGGTTGCATGGGGACCATCATTGAATAATCTCTGCAGCATCCTTGGGAAGTGGGCCACATCACTGCCTTGGAGACTATATGGCAGTAAAGACATTTATGGGCTCTCCAGCCATGTTTATGGGTCACAGTGGGATCCGGAGGTGGAACCGGAGACTTGAGTGTCGTGAGCCCTTGGCTGTGGCATGACTGTTTGCTGTTTGCCTACCTTCAGTGTCCAAAGGCACATTCTGGAGTGAAGACTGGTTTGGGCAGCGTGGCAGTTGCAGAAAACAGGGGGGTCCCACTGCCAAGGGGGCAGAGGGACCTCGCAGTGCTGCTGCAGACTGCATGTCCCTGGGGGTGGGTGCTGGTGTCAGAGGAGAAACATGCTCCTGTGCTGAGGCAAAACTCAGCTGATTTTGGTAGTGCTGTTGTGCAAATGAGGCATGTGACTGGTCGGTGTGCTACTGTCTCAAAAGATGCTCGAGAGCCGTACGAATCTCCTGAGGCACCAGGCCAGGAAAATTAACCCACATCTTGGGAGCAGGGTAGTGGGACTCTGAGACAAGGCAGGAGCTGTATGTTTCAGTTGGGGCTGACTGTGCTGCTGGACATGCACAGCCCTTGGTGACTAAGCTACTCGTACCCTGGGACTGGGCTGCAGCATGGCACTGCCTCTGGTGCCCTTGGGAGCTGCCATGGACAGCTCAGGGAGGGTGTCTCTTTAGGTGTGTGGGCTGTGGTTTTTGAGCAGCGTTTTGGGGTGAAGGCACCTGTGCATGTGTGGAAATGAGACAGCGTTCCTACAGTGAGAACATGAGACCTTGGTGCATCTCATACATGTACGCATTTGAGGTGTGAGACAGCCGGTGTGTGTGTTGCAGGAGTGACGTCCAGGGCTCAGCTTCCAAATCACTGGGGGACGGTGGGGAAAGGAGGAGCAGAGAAAGAACGGGAAAGGGGCTGAGAGAAGGTGAAGGAAGAGGAGGGAGGGGGAACGCAAGAGAGAGAGCAAGGGGGGGAGGGAAGGGCAGAGAAGTAAACAGGGATGAAATTGCAGGTAAAAATAAAGCTGAAGAAGCCCAGGTGGAATTCATGCAAAGTCTCCTCATCAACACTGCGACTCCCTCCTGTCACGGGAACTGTCATCCGGGCTCGGCTTGTAATGAAAGGGAAAATATTTTATTCAGATTTATTAATTTGAAAATGAAGCCCGCCTGTCGAGAGGGGGACAGTTCTTCTCAATCTGTCATCGTTGAACCACACGCTCCTGACACCGGGATTCATTTGTCTTGTCGGCTCTGACAGTCGGATTCTCCCAGAGCTGTTCCTGGTGGATCGCCCTGGGATTTTAAACCGGATGAAACACATTCCGACAAGGAACAGCCTCTTTATTAATGCAAATTACACGAGGAGGAAAGAGCGCGAGGGAGGGAGAGAGGGAGGGAGGGTGACGCCAGCAGACGCTCTGGTTCCTCTCCCTGTATCAGTCATTTGTTATTTACATTTATACACATTTTTCAGGTTTAATAAAAGGAGACCGGGATTTTGGGTGACATTTATGGACGGATTGTTTAAAAAAAATAAATGGTACCGTCACTACAAATGTATGCAAAAATACACACATATATATATTTACATGCATGTGTGCAAACCCCGTTTCCCATGGGCAGAGCCAGCTCCAGCCAGGGTGGGCACATGAGTTTTCCCGTGGTGAAAAGGGATTGGTGCCTCTGAGCTGGGATGGAGACTGTGGCAGACAGCATTAGTCTGGCAAGGCTCTGGCATCACCCAAGGTGCCCATAGGACCCCTCCCTGGTCCCTGGTGGGGGCACTGGCTGGAGAGGGCTTGCTCAGGGTTTGCAGGATAGGGAGTGCTGCCTGCACTGGGGTGTGCATGTGGGCAGGGGGAAGGTAAGGCGGTCCTGCTTCCTGCACACTCATGTCCATGTGAGACATCCCGGGGGATGTCTGCAGTAGGACTGTGGCTCCTGGTGGGTCAGTGTGACTTTCCGGGGCACTACCATCCCTCCATCCTCTGTTTCTGCTCTTCCGTGGGGAAGATAACATGCGTTAAACATCAGCATCTCCAAAACCCACGAGTTGCCACTGTATACATCACACAGGCATCGTTGGGGCTGTGAGGCTGTGTTTTCCCTTGCAAGCCATGCTTGCCCCCTTGGAGCCCAGCTCTGCTGACGGGGGCTGGCACCAACCTCCTCGAGGTCCCCTCAGCTCATCAGTGCAGCATAAAACAAATGCCAGAGGTGGGAGTATGCAAAGCCTGAACGTATGTGTGTCTAATGATGTCTCCGCAGTCTATAGAATGAATATTTAATAGTGCTTGTCAGCAAGATCTTATAGAGGGATTTCTTTCCTAAAATGCTCGTTAACTCTTGTGATTTCCACAGCAGCTTCGGTGTTTCTGGTGGCCTCTTGCTGGTTTGTGACTATCCCCCTGGGTTCACCACCTTAGGGGCTCTTCTACCATCCTTCCTCAGCCATGGCTTGGCAAAGACCACTGTCACAATCACTGCCCTCAGCAACCCCATCTGCAGCGGGGACAGAGGCTGTGAATGAGCATGTTGGATCTGATGGATGCCTTCCTCCCCAGGGGCAGGTGAGGCCCTCTGTTTTAGGGTCCCAAAGTCTCTAAGGTGACCTCATGTGTCCTGCGGCCTTGTGTGGGTCTGAAACCTCACCCCCAAATTTCTCTGCCCTGCTAAAGCACTGTTGGAGAGACATTCAGGCTTGACTTGAAGGCTGCAAGTGATGGAGAATCTACCATGTCGTTAGGCAAATTGTTCTGCTGGTTAATTAGCTTCACTTTTAATGTGCTTGGAGCAATGAGAACAGTAATTCACGTTAGGAACGGGGATGTGCAGCAAGGGCCTGGAGAGGTGTAGAAGAGGAGGGTGGAAAGCTGGAGAAAAAGGACTCAAAATTAGAGCAGAGACATTTTTCAGCGAATCATCAGTCTGTGAGAAAGGAGGAAAAAGAAGAGAAAAGGGAGAGGAGAGAAGAGAAGAAAATGTTTCAGAGGGACAAGTGTTATTTTTGAATTTGGGTTGAGTTTTGCACATGCTATTTTTATGACAGAAAAATGAAGAGTAGAAATGCCAAAATGCCATTTGGTAACATCCTTTAAATGCACTCTTCCACTTTTCATTCTGAAATGGCAATTTTTACAATTTAAATCTTGGTCTAGAAACTCTTAAAGAAAAGAAAGAAGGGGAGGGAGGATGATACCTGAACCTCAGTGCTTGATACCTTTGCTGAAGGTTTTCCCAGAGTTGTTTGGCTTTTTTTGGCTTGCCTACCCCTAGCTTGAAATCAGGCAGATCTCTGCTCAAAGAGGAGCCCATGGCAAAAAGATACTAGTTTCTGTGAGTTTCCTTATGCAGATGGACCCCTAAAGTCTCTGAGAGAAAACTTGGTGTTAATCCTCATAACTCAGGTATGTAAGTCCAGCACGGATGGCCACAGAAACCAAGATCTCAGTGTCCAGGGAGCACAGCGGTACCTTGGAGCTGTGCCTTGTCCATGCTTCCTGAGACCAAGGTCCAAAAACCGGGGGGATACATTTGGTAAGATGCCCCCAGAGGAGACATCTCCAGAGATGCTGTATTACAGGGGTGAATAAAGCCATGGCCGGGGAGATATTTCTGCACTTCGGTGGATGCAGCTGTCATGGGCTGTGGGCACATCTGTATACAGCTGGCAGAGGCAATAGGGACATGGCCCTGAGGACAGCCTTGGGAGAACCTTGAGGAGCCACCTGGAGCCCTGGCCCAAACCTGAGCCTGGTCATAGCACCTGTAGATCTTGCTTTCAAGGACCTTCCCACCTGGTCTATGGGGACAGTCTGAAAAATCACTTCTGTCCTTGAATTCCTATTTCCTTGCAAACCACGTGACTAGGGCTCAGCCCTGGTGTAATAGGCATCTGCTTGTAGTAATCTCAATACCCCTCCCCAAACCTCCCTATAAAATAACGTACCTTGCACCAATTTTATCTGTGACATTGCATAAAAAAAAAAAAAAAATCCATTAAAAGAAATAAAAGCAGGTGCAGCTTGGTGCTGCAAACACTCCTTCACTCTCATTCTCTCCCCTTCGTTCTCTCTCTCCTTCACTCCCGGTGTTTGCTAGTTTGTATGATTAATTTTATCAATTTTCCTGACCTGCTTTGCCACTGAAATAAATATGACAGCTGCAGTGCTGCCTCAATTCGTTCTCTTGCCAAGTGAGCTGCTGAGATGTGTTTTCTTGTTGATCGCAGACTTTGGTAAATATCAAGTAAATAGACTGAAGAGGATTCATTTCAGCAACTTGGATTGTCAGGACTTCAGCCTGAGAGCACATCCTTCACTGAGGAGACAAAGGGAGAAGGAAAGCTCCTGTCCCTCCCCAAAAAAGCAATCAGGAAATTCTTGCAGTACACCAAGTCACTGGCAGCCTGGACAATAATTAGCAGTGTCAGCAGATGTCTTAGAGGAAAATCCTAAAGTCTGGGTGGCAAAAAAGGGGCCTCGTGGCCAGGCAGCTGCCCTGGTGTGCATGGGTCAGGGTGGCAACAGAGATCGGTGTGTGGGACTGCTGTTCTGGTCCTTTTCTACATCTTACTAGCATTGTGGAGGTGGTCCATCACCAGCTCTGCCACTGTCTTGGCATTATCTCCTGGCCCCATGTGAAAGGGACATCATCTCTCCTCAGCAGAGGGTGGCCCAATGGACTATGGGTTTAGGGACCACCAAAATCATGGCTGGTGCTGCTAACCCAAGCAGGGAGTACTGGTGAGAGGCATTGCAACCTGTCTTCAAATGAATAGGCTGTACCTAGTAAAGCAGCAGAGTTCCTACATGGTGCTGTTTTGGTGATGATGTTCACAGTCTGCCTGGCTGATTTCTTTTGACTTGGCCAACCTCTGGAAGCACTCCTGTGATGGGGCTGTGTGCAGACCTCATGCTTGGAAATCTTTGTCCTAATACCTGATATTTCAGTTCTGCCTCTCCTAGTGAAATTTAGCCAAGAGTGAGCTGAAGACCTCCCACCCTGCGAGGAGTCTCTCCAGGAGATCTCTGGTGAGGCTGCTCAAACACTGCTATGGGTGTAGAATCTTAATTAGCACATACTCTGTTATGGTGCAAGGTTGTGAGTAGAGTCAAAGCAAGTCTTCCAGCACACACAGATGTTACAGGTCAGTTTGTACCCTGCACACCTGAGTGTCCTGCATGGGGTCATGTAGGGCATTTATTTAAGCCCTGAGCAGAGCACCTGGATCTGGACTGGTCCTGGCCTTGCCCATGGCTTCTCATTGGCACTGCGGGTTGCCACAGGGCTGTGCTGGCATGGGGTTTGAAGGCAAAAACCAGGCTGTCTTGAATTCTAGAGGACTTTCATTGTTGGTCATAGGTATGGTGTACCATTATGCACATGGGGAATTTAAAACATAAGGAAGGAAATTCTTGTGTCAGCATCTCTCACATGTGGCTTCTTTGCCTGGTGTGGCAGGAGTGGGAAACTGAAAGGACTGAAATATCATTGCTCAGTGTTGGTCTTTCAGCTGGCAGTATATTTAATGATGGTGGTCCTTACCCTGAGGCAACTTTCAGATAAATTTTGGGAATCCCTCTGCCTGTCTCAAAGCAGCTGCACCTCCTCTGCACAGCAGCGGTGCTTTTTTTGGGGGGTAGGTCTCCCCACAGAGTGCCTGGGGGGCCAAAAAAAGCCAGGGCCAGAGCATCCAACCAGCATAGCGTGTTGAGGGGAGCAGGTCTTGGTGGTGATGTGGACAGGAGTGATGCTGCTGGGGAAGCATTCAAGCCCTGTGTGCTCTGCCCTCCTACACTGAGGGGCTTTGGTATGGCTCTTTGGAAGTATGTAAAGTTATGCCTGTGGAATTAAATTAAGCAGTGCTGGAGAAGAGTGCTGAGCACATTTTATTTACTAGTATAGAAATACTTACTAGCATAGCCTAAGCGTCCAACTATCCAGAAGTCCCCCAGTGAGGACTGGTGTACTGGGAAGATGTTCCCAGTGTTACCAGCCCCACCTATGCAAAAGCCTCCAGTGGGCTTTCTCCTCCTCTAGGAATAGTGAGATTTTAAATTTATTTCAGTTCAACTCACAAAGACAGTAGAGAAAAATCCAGAGGTTGTTTTGTGCCTTCACAGACTTTAACCTTTGGGTACATTCATTTGCCCTTTCTCTCAGCAGCTGTGAGATATATCTAAGTTTTATTTCCATAAACAAAAGCTTTTTGTTGATTTCCAGAAGATCGTATATCTTTAAAGACTCTATGAGTAAGGAATGCCATCTTGAAGATATGCAGCCTAATCAAAGATAAACATTTGCTGGTCTTCATGATCTAGTTAACCGACAAATAGTAATTACCAGTACAACCCTGCGGCCGAGCCCTCTGTACCTGCAGGTCTCAGCAAAGCACCCTTCAACCAGCAGATACAAACAATGGGAGAGAGGGGAAAAAATAGAAACTTCCAGCTTCCAAAGCTGAAAAGAGATTTTGTAAATGTGACCCAGATAAACATGACACAGGATGGCTTCCTTGAGTCAGCAGGGAACCTCAAATGCTGGCTCATGTGGCCTCCTCTTACCCCAGTGTTTCAGAGAAGCCTGAAAAGGCTGAGTGGCTGCTGTAGCACCCCATTGTCCCCCCAAAAGCTGCCACAGCCTCTAGCTTGGCTGTGTGTCACTGAGCAAAAGCTCAGCATCTTGAAACCAGGGAGGAAGGAGAGGAGGGGCACTGTAAAATACCTGTAACCGAATATAAAACTGAAGACACAGGGCTCCCCTGCTGCCTCTGCTCCAATTTCTTGCAGATTGACTGTGCACCCGTAGCTTTACCTTTTGGAATTATTTTATTATTACCATTACCGAGGTGATAATTTTCATTAATGATTCCAGCACTTTCATTAGTGCTGGAAGCTGTAGCAGTCCAGGGCTTTCCATCAGAAAGGAGGTCTGGCTGACTGCAGGGTTTCCCCAGGCAGTTCAGGGACTCCTTGCTCCTCATGATTGAGTTCTGATTGACTAGACTGGCCAGGTGAGTGCTTTCCACCCTCTACAGAGGGAGACCAGTGGTTCTTTAAGTCTGCTTAGCCCAGTGATCCAGGACTCTGACCTTAGGACAGGCTGACAGCCCCTCTGGTTGGGTCAGGTTCCCACCATGGGTGAATCAGAGATGATCAGGGCAACCAGTGTTGAAATATCTATATTTAATATATATAATCAGAGATGACCATAGGGAACCCACCAGCTGAGGCACTTAGGAGCAAGGAGCTAGTGAAAAGTACATCCCTGTGTTTGGTAGCCTTAGAGTTACAGATATGCGGTGATGGTGGTGTCATACTGCTATCACTCCTTGCATGGACATGCTCTTGGACAGAAAACCTACCCTGGAAAGCAGCTCCAAGCTGGCCTTTGTGCAGGTACAATGTCCTTGTGGGAGGTCTGTGCTGCTGCTGGCCCCAGGCTGTCCCTCATGAAGATGCTGTGCTAAGATGCATTTTCTAGGGGGTGGGGAGTGTAGAACAGAGGCTGCAGCCCGCTGCCAGGAGTGGCTGGACTTAGGTAGGCTGAGCTGCTTTGTGAGTTGCACCACTGTCATCCTTGGCCATGTGTTTAATCCAGCTGGCTTGCTGCTCCCAAGAGCATGGCCACGCAGCCTTGAAGCTGACATGATCATGGTATGCCCCAGGGAGCTGAATATGGTGGAGCTTGCACTCACCATGCCTGGGCCAGAGGTCTCCAAATTGGCTCCAGCTTCAAATTTCCCCAGGTACCATGAACTCCAGGATTCACTTTTGGCTGCTGGTAGAGCTCCCTGAGGGATGACAGTATGGTGTGGTGCTTCCCAACAAAACCTTGGTTCAACAGCATCCATCCTGCTGCCAATCCAATGGGCTGTGCTGGCTAGCAGGATTTTGGAGCACGAGTGTCTGGAGGCATCACCAGCTCACCGGGGAAGGAAAAGCAGCAGCACTCCTCTCCTTCCCATCAAGATGGTCAGAAGCCTGGTTGTGTTGACTGGGCATATTTTTTGCAGATGCAGATCACCTTGGTCCAGCAAGGAGTGCACGCATCAGCCGCTCGTCATCAATTCAGATATCCCCCTCCCCTCTTCTCAAGGACTTCTGAGAGCAAAAGGCTTGTGGCTACAAAGATTTACACCCCCTCGGCAAGGGTTAACCTCATCTGGCAGCCACTATTGTCTCAGGACAACTTGTCAGTCTGTGAGAACGTGCCGTAATGGATTTGAAGTGGATTGCTCAGCCCACGGAGAGGGTGATGCTGTATTTATTGAATAGACATTAAAAAGAACATTTCTCAATTTCTCAGCACTGAACTCGAGGTCAATGGATCTTTTTGGCACTGACATGCTGAGTCAACTCCTAGCTTAAAGCTTTTAGAAGGACCAGGGTTAGATGAAAGGATTAGACTCCGTCTTTAGCGTTTCCCTGGCAAAATTGTTGGGTGCTAAATCATTTATGTTGCTTTGTGGTGCTTTGCTTGGCCTCTCCCTGTTACCTTGGAAAAGAAAAAAAAAAAAATCTTCCCTTTTTTTGAGTTGAATTGACACAAGTTGATTATTTAAACTGCCGCATGAGATGAGGTGGATACAAAGTGTGTTGGGCTCCTAACGCCGCTGGACCACTGAGCAGTTACTAAAAGGGCTGCGAAGCCCTTTCCCCTGGAGAAGGCGGCAGCTTTGCAGCAAGATGTGGTTCCAGCCCACCACCCGATGTCGAGAGGGCACACGGCTCGCTGCGTGCTAACAAATTCTTTGTGCACTAGCGAAACAGCTTTTTAATAATAAACCAGCAATTGATTACAGCAGCCGTGACAGCAGTCGCTGGCTTGGCAGTCAGTCCGGAGCCAGTGTCTGTGGGAGCAGAGACATGGGCTTCCCTCTGTCCCTGCCTGTTGGGCAGAGGTCCAGGGCAGCATTCTCTCCACAAACAGGGGGATTTTTGCCCCTGTGCCAGGCACTAAGTAAAAGTCATCTGAGGGGTTTGGAGTTAAGGGGACGAGCTTACGTTCTGCTTGCTGTTACAGTAGGGTAAATCTGGAGCAATGCACTGACTGCAACAGATGTTTTCATAGATGCTGACCTCCTTGGTGTCACACACAGTGCTGCCATTCCCTGTGGCTTCAGGCAATTTTGTTAAGGTACATTAGTGTCACGCTAAGGGCAGCCCTGGACAGGCAGGTTTGGACAAGCCTGTCTAGCCTGAGATCAAGCCTTGAGAAAGGCATTTTTGGGAAGGGTAGTGACTATAAAAAAGAGTAGTGAGCAACGAGAAACTGCTGCCATGTTCCTGCTGTGCATCCCTTGTCAATCTCGCTGGCTGCTGGGGAGAGAGGCACAGCTCCTGCATTGATCCGAGTCCCTCTTGGGAGGAGCTGGGAGAACTACAGGGCAGACGGAGCAGCATCTCCTCCAGCAGAGGAGGAGGAAGGCAGCCTTCCTCCAAAGAACTACCTTCTGCAGCTGTCCTGTTTGCAGCCAGTGTGTCCCATGCTGACAGCTCTCCTGGGATCTGCACAGCCCCATCCTGCAGCCCTTCCTCAGGCCAAATCCCTGTTGCAGCCAGCACTTACCTCCAGTTTCAGGCCTTCTGGTAGCAGTGCAACAAATAAAATGCAATCCGCCTGTATCGTAAAGTCCAATAAAAATGAAACTGAACATCCACTTTGCAGACAGCAAGTACACTGTAAATTTATGAGATCATATCTCGTGGAGGACAGGGTAGTTAAGGGGGGAAGGAAGGGGCTGGCAAAAATGGGAGAGAGCGGCCGAGGGGTAGTAAATATGTTTTCAATAATGAAGAGGCCCGATTACCCTCTTTGCAATAAAAACGTGCACAAGGCAGAGCTGCTGTAAAAATTATTCCCAAGTAGCCTGGCGTATTTGCACCTTGTCATCTTGTCAGCTCCATGCAAATTTGCACGGTGCCCGCAGCCGGCGTGGGTCGGCTCTGCGGCGCGGGGCTGCCGAGGATCGGGCCAGGGTCCTCCCTCCCACAAAAGCCATTTCATTTTCAGACCCCATCACCCGGGTCCTGTCCGCCGCCCCCTCCCACCCTGCAAAACACAACGATTTGCCCGTAACCGTAGCAACCAGCATGGCTGCAGGGATGGAGCAGAGGATCGCCTGGGCGCTGTGTGTCCTGGGATTCTCCCTAGCCGGGCGAAAGCAGTGGGAAGCACAACGGGATTTGGGATGCTTCTCCTGTGGGCTCTGTGGTGTGTGGTTTTCTTTGGGCAGGAGCCTGGGTCCCAGCCCCATTGCTAGGTGGCATTTTTCTTTTTTGGGGTGCCTTACAATCCTGCCTGACTACATGCTGACTAAAGAGCACAAATAGCTCTGGGTGCAATTGGCATTCATTTATTTAAAGCAAAAAATATGTGTTTTATTTTCTCTCTGCACAAACCAGAGCCAGGGCTGAAGCCTCACCTCTTTGAAGACATTTTCTCAAAAGGTATGGGTCAAAACTGGTTTAAACGTGGTGATGTAAACATCACAGGAGCAGCTTCCAGTCATCTGAATACCAGCCTGAGCTGTCCTCAAATAAACCACTGCTGTGCCCAGAAAAAAAGCAATTACACAGGGGCTTAACTGAGCTGATTTAACAAAGCTGCAGTAATTAAACCTCATACACTTCAGGCTGGGGATTCAGCTCTGAGTGCTATCAGGATCCTGTCTCAGAAGGTAAATCTTTTTGGTATGAGCAGCTGAGTGGATTTAAACCAGGATAATTGTCCCTTTTCTGTTCCCTACCTCTTGGCTTAGACACTGCCCTCGCGGGTGCTGGTGGGGTTAGCAAGGATTTCTCTTGCAGTGCAAATCCAGAGTAAATCTCCCAGGTCCGTTGCTCTCTGCACTGGGATGTACAGCTCACAGCCGTGTTATCTGAGGACCTGGCAGGCACCTGGCTGCTGAGGACAACTTACTAACTTGATCTGGCAGCCTCGGTGCAAAAAAGTACCGGCTCCTGCAGTTCATGACCCCGATCCAATGCCTGCTGGAGCTAATGGAAGACTTTCTCTTGCCTTCAGTGGGCTTTGAATTGGGCTGCTGAGATTGAGTGAGAAGTGCCGAGTGTCAGGGCCCTATTAAGGACAGAGGTAGCCAGGGATGGGTGCTCTCCCACAGAGTCAGCCCAGCAGCCCACAGGGGTGTGGGAGTCCTGACCCACTGCTGGAAATGCCATCCACTGGCCCTCAGCGTGCCAGCAAAGTCACGGGCTTTAAGGACGGAAGAAAGAAATTGTGGTCGTGTAGCTTGACCTCTTCTATTCAAAGCAAGATCAAAGGAGGGCCAAGAAAGAGCAGAGGGGGCTGTTGCACCCGATAGCTGAATGCAAGATGAATGGGAGAGGAGCGGGGGGAGCTGAGGGCTTTGGCTCGCAACAAAGCAACAAGATTCAATTAGTGGGAGAAGTTGTATTCTGGAATTGCAACGTTAAAGGGACATGGCTGGAGCAGAGAAGGCAGGCAGGGGCATGGGGAGATGGTATTTTTGCATGTCAAGGATGCACGTGTTTGTGTGGAGCCTAGAAAATGGGGGGAATTAGACTTGCTGGTGGTCTCCAGCTGGTGGTTAAAAGGCAAAACACCAAGAGAGTTACTACAGAGGTGGGTCTCCAGTGCACCAAGTAAAGGAGGTGTTAGTGAGCAGCTGGCAGCATTATTTAGTTAATGTGGAATATCCATTCCTAGGGAAAGAAGATGCAGAGGATACAGTGAGGCTTGGGAGTGTGTGGGTGACCATCTCCATCACCAAGTGTGGGAGAACAGCCAGGGAAGAGCCTGTTTCTGATAGGAGGTCCTGCAGGAGAAGATGGCTAAGGATGTGGAAGGTGACTTGTTAGAGTTGTTGGGAAACAACTGAACTGGTGCTGCAGGAGGGAGGAGAGCAATGGACCTATGTATGGATCAGGGGACTCCAGCATTGGCCAGCTGTGCACAGGTAAGGTCCCCTGAGAAGCTGATCTTGAGGGGAAAAAAGTTGTTAATGAGAGTCAGTCATAACTTCTTGTGGGGACAGTTCAGACTACAGTGTTGCAGGAGAAAGGAAGCATCAGGAAAGAACTTGGATCTGAGAAAGAAACCTGGGGGAAATGAAAAGTAGGTCAGGCCATGAAGATCAGGTACAGAAGTGCAGCATGCACATGCAGAGACAAAATCAGATAAGCCAAGGCACATGGTGAGATGCAATTAGCAGGGGACATCAAGTGTAACGAGAGATTGCTCTAGCAGTACATCAGCAGTTGCAGGAGAACCACAGAGGTATTGGTTTCATACTTGGGGAGAGGGAAAGCACTGAACAGATGATGGTAAAGGAGTGGCATCACATTTGTTTTCCCCTAAGAAGGTCGGCTGTGATCCTAGTTAAGTACTGGAAAAGGGGAAAATGGAGAGAAAGGAAGAATGGGATAATTACACAGTTTTCAGACTAACTGCATTTCCCAGAAAAGCATTGAAACTTGTAGTCAAGCTTGTGAAAACCTAGGATGAAAGAAGGGAGTGAGAACAGGTAACACAGACAACTTCAACGGAAATTGTATCAGCCCGATAGATCTCCTCACTTTACTGAATAGTGGGTCTTGGAGGAAAGGCAAAGAGCAGAAGCTGAGTATCTTGAATTTACTAGGTGTGGTTGACAGGGTGGTCTCCTAAGTCAGGGAGAATCATCTAGAGGAAATGCTAGAGGTTGCAGAAGTGGGCAGAAATTCAAACTTGGAGAGCACCTACAACAGGTTTACAGTTGCACTGAAAGGAGTTGTTGAGTAAGTGTGTGCAGGATGACTAGCATCTAGTGATGCTCCATGTTTTCATTAGTGATCTGGGATAGTGGAATGGGGCTTCAGTTGTTTCCAGATGACACCATCCCAGGTGAGAGGGACAGTATGTTGGAGAACAGGGCTGGCATGCAAAATAACTCTAATGTATTGGAGATAGGGTGGGGAAAAAAAGGTGACTGGAGCAAGTGTTGTTTGGGGCTTTTATAAATAAGTTCAGTGGGTGGTTTGGTCTGGCAAGTGCAGGTGAACAGGTGCTGCTTCCATCTAGGCGAGTAGAATGAGATAATGGCCTCAAATAAAAAAACCCAAACAAACTTGTTATATAGATAACAGAATAAAATAAATATTTAAAAGCTGGCTGAGAGAGGAAGAATGATGCTATATGTACAGAAGAGTAAGTGAGAATGGACATAGTCAATTAACAAACAGGACAAGAAAGATGGCTCGGGTATCCCACCTGTTCTCTTCTCCTTTGGGAAGGATGGGGGACTACAGCTCAGTCAAAAAGTGAAACATTTACAGCTCATACAAGGAAATGTTCTTAATTTTTTGTACTCCTGAGCTTTGAAAATTCAGTGCAAGGTCATACAGAAGAACAGTAGGTTGTGCCTTATCTTAAGGTTGCAAAAAGTCATGGCAGGGGGATATACATGGTTAAGGGATGGAGTTCTCCAATTTCCCATTGTGACCTTGTTAAGAGTACTGCAGTATAAATCCAGAGTTGGTAAAGGGGGTGAATGTCCCATTGCAGAAACACTAGCAGCCAGCATCAAGAAAGATCAGGAGCCTAGGAGATGGGTTCCCAAGCTAAAAAAAACCCTGCACTTCACAAATGCTACACCATTCACTGAAGATTGTAGAGATTTCATGAAGTTAAAGCATCCCTGATCAGGTGCTGGTATCTGTGTGCTGATGCTGTCTCAGCTGAAAACAGGTTGGAAAATAATTTCATGGAAATAGCTATTTATTGCAATAACAAGACTGGCAAACCTTTTGAGGTGTAACTTTGGGATGTTGAAATTAGTAGAGGGAATCCACCTGGCCCTTTTGAAGCCAGAGCACACTGAGGTGAGTGAGGATTTCTGTTCCAAATCTATTCATGAAAATTGAGGTTTTTACAGGTTCATCCAGTAAATGATTAGTTTACTTGCCCCCAGCCCTCCTGTTTTTCACAGTGGATGCAACAGGGTCACAGTTTTTGTTTGCAGTGTGGGCTCATTGTGGTTTTATGTGCCTGTGCCTCATTTACATGAATCGCAAAGGCATTTTGGAGAGAGAGAACAGGGAGAGAGATCTTCAGAAGAAGAAGATGACAACAGGTTACTGAGGTGCAAAAGCAGCTTCATGGTGGACCATGTCAGCATCTGGGCTATGTCTCTGCTGGGACACAGATCTGCACAGCTTTGGCCTGGTCACCTGGTGTTTTTTGGTCCTCTTGCCCAAGCAGACAAGGACTCTTGCCTCTGCCTTGCAGGTAGGAAAGGACCTGATGTAAGGACCATCCCTTGCTTGTGATGGACCCAGACCAGAAGGTTCTCAGCTGCTGCTGCAACTTTTCATTCTTAATGTGCCGAGTGAAGGGGGCCCCAAACCCTGAGATATGGGAGAGCCTGGAGAAGCAGTTTTCACCAGGACACAATTACGCCTGTTGCAGGGAGAATATTTAATTTCAAAGCCCAGTAGATCAAATGCAGCTGGGGGGTGGAGCTGTGTCTTATCTTTCGCCTTGTCCAGAAGTTTGAACAGCAGAACAAATTATTTGATCATGTTTTTATTGTGCTTTCCCCCCTCCCTTTTATCAGGGAACTATAAACCAGAGATCATCTACAGTTCTCCCCATCTAATTGTGCTGCTTGGCCACCTGAATGCCATTGCCTCGTGGAGAAAATGCCCTCCATCTTCTCGCTCTCCCCGTGCCGCTCAGGGAAGCAGGGCGCACACCGGCTGCCTTCGCAGCTGGCTGCCGAGTCCTGAGACCGGAGTTTTCCCCGAGGTAATAATTTACTGGGATGCTAATTGGGCCGTCCACAGAGTGAATTAAAATGATGTTCCTCCACCATCTCTGGAGCTGTGGGAATCCTGTGGCTGTGCCCAAAGGGTAGGGGGGATCTCACGGAGAAGTAACCGGAGCCTGTGAGCCTGTTTGCAAGGAAATTAAACTAAAAATGTGTAGAAAAACAGCCATCGGGCTTCACATTTCAAACCCAGAGTGGTATCCAGTAGGTTGAAAAAGCTGTTTAACACTTGAGTGCTGGCAGACTGCAGAATCTTATTTTCGCTAACATACTACATTTCCCTCCCTTCATTATGACAAAATTAAATGGAAAAGTGACCGTTTGCAATTTGTTTGATCCAATCTAACTAAAAACCGACTGCAAACATCCAGTGCTGGGCAAAGCATTTCTCTCCCTGTTCCTTTCTGCTTCCCTCCCTTCCCCCCAACCCATCCATTTCCAATAAGTTTAACCTGGAGCTGCCTGTTCTGCTGAAGGGGCAGGGGGGGAAAAAAACCCAAACAAAAAATCACAACCAAAAACCACAAGAACTTTAAAATCAATACTTCATATTGTCTGGGAAAAAAAAGAACACCACTTTTTTTAAAAGCTCAACACTTTTGATGAAAAGATGTCAACCATACCTGGCTCCCCAAGGAAGCTCCCTCTACGGGTGATGCTGCAGTAGCGTTGCTCCAGCTCTGTGCCACGGCCACGTCCTGTGCCAGAATCCCGTGGGTTGGCCCCACGTAGCAGGCATTAACACTGCTGGAGCAGCTGAGACTTCCAGGCTGTGAAACTCTTAGATTAAATCCTCTCTTTTTTTCTTTCCTTTTTTATTTTTTTCCCCCTTCCCTGGAAAAATAGGGATTAAAAAATAATCACAAGAGTCTTTCTTTTTTTATCTGAAGCAGCATGATGCTCTGGTAGCACCAGAGATGGTATCAGTGTGGGGTGCAAGGGATTGTGCAAACAAAGTGCAAAGGGATTGTCATATTCACCTCCAAATGAAAATTTTTATCATTTATTTTATAGATAGAAGCTGCAAACCAGCTCATTTGATTAGCAAAGTGCTTCTGACTTTCTGCATGTAAAGGAGATGCGGGTTTAGTGCCTGACAGGGAAAACTAAAGCCATTTGCACAACTTCCCTCTGTGCGCTTTGGGCTTTCTGGTGGGTTTGCAGCCATACATGTCCTGAAGGGCTGAAGACACTGATGGTGAGGTCAGTCTGCCTTCCCACCACAGCAGTGATGGTGAACCGGTGTCTCTGCCTTCACCAGAGCTCTCACCAAGCAGCAGAGGTAGCAGGACGGAACCTAGAGGTAAGGATGCTGGGGTGTCTTCTCCCTCACTGACTGCAAAATCTGTGTTGGCTCCCGATGCTCAGTTGGGTTGGACCAAATCAGATACTGATGTCCCGGAGTGAGAGTGACAGCTACAGGTGTCTGGCTTTGCTTGGGAAAGCAGGTAGAGCAATATGGGGTGACAGCAACCCAACCCTCAGGTGTGCACTCTCCTACAGACACAACCATTTTGACTGTCTGGTCAAAATGTAAGAGGGTTGTACAGAATACACTGAATTTCCCACCCTGGGTACTAGAGCAAACTCTGTTAGGGCAGCAGTTTGTTAGGAAGTGATGAAAAATGTTGAATTTTAATCCCATATAAATGTCTGGAAAATGCCTTTACTTAGCATTGTGATGAAAAGTTAAAATTTCAGAGTTGCCATCAGAAAAGGCGTAAAGTGCTACGGAGATATTTTGATTCTGAAATATTGGCATGTCCTTAGAGCAAGTTCAGGGTCAAAGGGAGAAATGCTGTGGCTGTGAAATCTTGCCTTCAAAATCCCCTGCTTTTGTGGAAGACTGGAGCTTGCAGGGGGCAGGAGGTCCGTCAGGGCACTTTGTGGTGTTGAGCTGAAGCAAAAAAGCTGGTGTTGGTGGCAGGTTTGGTCCTTTAGAGTAAAGAAGCTATTGGTTTATATGTTTGTTGGTACTGAAGAGAAAAGTTGGTGTGGTCTCCTGATCTACTCTTGTTCTCCAAGAGATGTTTCTTTTAAGTCACTATGTGATAGATTGGGCTGAATCTGTGCTTAATGGACTAGAGCTCCTTTGTGGGGTAAAAGCTAACTGTGGGCCACAGCAGGTGAATGGCTGTATATGGAATACAGGCTTAAATCTGTAACTGCTAGTCCAAATTTTCCCTATGTTATCTGGGTGTTAGAGGAGGGACATCAAACTCTTTAAAATGGACTTCACCTGCTCTGAGGACAGCCCTGGTGGGGCAGACTGGATGGTGTCTGAGCTCAAAGAGGTCTGTGACAACTCTGCAAAGCTGAGTTATGCAGAGTCATCATGTTAACGTACAGATAGGAGAAATACTGCCACACAGAGATCCATATTTTTCCCCACTGACTAAAATACCATGTAATTTTATCTAGTTACTATAAAACAGTTTATACTCCTTGTTTATAAAAAACAAGAGGGGGGAAAAACGTATTTCACTTCCTCTGCTGACAGGCTATGGAGGGAAAATAGATGGTTTCTTCTGCATTTAATATTTCAAACCAAGTAGACCCAAAAGAAAAGGCAGCAATTAACCACAAGTACCAACAATGTGTTCCTTGTGTTTCTTCTCTCTGGATGTGGCTCTGAAGAACCAGTTTTGTACAAACTTATTTACAGTTATGTTAAATCTTTTAATAATAATTTCCCAAGCTAGGCAAGAAAGTAATGCAGCTGCCATGTTCACCTTTCAGACCTCTGAGATGAGACCTGCTTCTCACAATTAGTCAGGATTTAAATCCTTTACACTCAGTTAGTTAGAAATGGTTAGTGAATAATTAGCAAATATTTGACCATATGCTGGTGTAAACTCATCCACAAAACAGGGCAGTAAATGTTATAAGCCCCCAAAAGGGGCAAAATGGTGAAAAAGGGTATTGACCGTGGTGAAGGTTTTCTGTGCCTCTGAACATACACGTGCTTGCACACATATGCATACACATGTAAGGCTGTGTATTTTTCCTTTTCTGCTGCTAATTCCATGCAAGACACGCCCTGTGACCCTGGCTGATGAGAGGAAAGATACCTGAGCATCATCTTACCCCCATCCCCTGCATCACCTTGCCATCACTGCTTTGTTTCAAGGCCACCTGAATAGCATGGGCTGTAAGATCAGAGTCAGCTGACTCCTCAGCAGGAATCCAGCAAGGAAGCAGGGCTCCCTGCCTGCCACCTCTTTCCCTGCATAGCCTGCACCCAGCCTGGCAGCATCCTGTGACTAACTCTTCTAGACTGGATTTCTCCAAGGGAGGACCAGTGCTTAATTTGGCTGACTCTGCGCTCTGTGGGAGCTCTCATCCATGCCAGCTTGAGTCCTAGCAAAAACCCATCATCATTAGTCCTCGAAAGGAACAGCTCAGATATTCTCCACCCCTGTTCCTGTGGGCTGGGATGTACTGTGCATTCCCACAGACCGAAATTCCCCTGGTAGGCTCAATTACAGCAATCAGCCTTCACGCTCTTTTCAATGGCACTTCTGCCTGACTCCGTGAGGCCACTGCGGTGGGGCCAGAAGCTGCAGCTTTTCTGCAGGTGTTGGGGAGATGACACCGCTAATTTGGCTACACCAGACCTGTGGGCAGGACTCTGTGGGTTGGGCATGCAAAACAGAGTAGGGGGCCCACAGGTTTGCCTCTAAGGGGGTTCCCTTAACTGGAGCTGTTTGGGATGTAGCCTAGCTCTGTCCTCCAACATGGGGGTTACAACAGAGAGCCAAGCACACATTTTCCCTAGGCAGGGTCTTCACTCCAGCATGCAGCAGATCTGTGCTGGTGCAAGGCAGGGTTTGGGTGGGGAGGATCAGGCCAGTGTGCATTTCTCTTTGCTAACACATTGGCAGCCTCTCAATGAACAAACCACTAGAAAACAAATCTGGAGCAGCCCTCGGCTGCGGTGGCCAGACCTCGTCTGTTAACTGGGCTGAAGAGTACCAGCTGCTCTGCTCCTGCCCCGGGGAAGAGAGGCCCTTCTGCTGTGGTCTGGGGACTAGAAATGAGCCTGAACCAATCTCTGCAAACTGGGATGGCTTTTAGACTCCAGCTCTGGATCCAAATTCAAATTTCATGGCTTTAACTTCTGCCTGAACCAATGTCTTTGCTCCAAATACCTCCTTGCTCTAAAAGGGTAAATAATGTGGTGGTGACAAACTTATTTTTGTCCATGGCTCTGTATAATGCTGACTTTGAGGTGCCCTGGCCTGGGCTTCCCCAGCTGCATCGCTGCAGCCAGGACAGTGCTTGCATTTAAATCCCTTTTTTCATCCCTCTGGCAGCCGATGGTGACTTGGCAAAGTGACTAGCCTGGTTTTGTGCGGCAAGTTGGGAATGTGTGGCTCATGGTGCTTGACTCACAGGTGCTTCCCCGTGCCAGCCTATGTTGCAGGAGGAGCTGTGCTTGCGGGGGGCCAAGCCTCCCTTGTCAGGGATGGGGAGCCAGGGCAGCTTCCCCAGCTCTCACTGCGTTGCCCCTCTGCCTGGCTTATTCCCACTGACGCCTGGGGACCCCTTCCCATGTCATGTCAATTGTTTCTCCTCAGCTTGCCCACACCCCAAGCCCCGTAACTTGTGTCTGTCAAGCCCAAGGATGCCAAGCTGTGTGAGCCCCAACAGTGCAACACAGATCTCTGCACATCACAATGCCTGGGTCCAGGCAGCTTATGGTGGCAGTACCAGTTTGCAGCACGGCTGCCTGCACCATGGGCTGTGGTAGAGGGTTTCTGGTTCGGAAGAGCAGTGTTGAAGGGCACATAATGCTGGGGTCCAGTCCCAGGAAGGGTTTGGTGACAGGGATGATGAGGACAGAGGAGGGAATATGTTCTTTTGGCTCTTGTAAGGCCAAAACTAACCCTTAACTAACCCTTTCTCGGAAAAGGACCGAGCATGGAAAGCTGCTTGCTCTTCCTGTGTTTTTCTGGTGGTGTCTGTGCAGCAGCAGTGTAATAGCTGTGGTTAAGCAGGGCTCTGTGTCTGCAGGGCCAAAATAGAAATATCCTGATTGTAAATGGGAAAGATTTGGTAGAAGGAATTTATTTTCCCATTTGTCTACATTTCACTGCTGGTTCATAGCTCAAAGAGGTACTGTCCAGCCATGGTCTAGGTTGAAATACTTGTGCCACCAGATACTTTCTCAGTCCTGTCCAAATGGGACGTGTTGATTTAACTGCTCAAGGCAGCTTTGTCCTGGGTTTGCCCTTTGTGCTGGTGACTGCAGTGGTCCCCAGCCCCTGGTGGGGCAGCAGCAAGAAACGCTCAGGGTGTCGCAACGCCCGTGCCTTTCCCCGGTAGCTGAGGACACAGTTGTCCCTGGGCAAAAGGATCCAGCGGTGCTGAGCCAAGCTAGAGGAGATACTGCAGATGTGTTGCAAAGTCTTTGGAGTGGGGGAGAAGATGGGTCAGCTGAAATCCTCAGCATTCTCCAGCAGCATCTCTGAGGTACCATTGTGACCCTGAAGCTGTCGTGGCAGGTGGGTTCATTCCGTGAGCCATGTTTTGTGAGTAAATTGGTGCTCAGCTCTCACCCTGCTGCTGTCTCCCACCTCTTCTCTCCTCCTAGGATTCCCCTCCTGAAGCCGTCTCAACCTGCTGTGGCACCTTCTGTCAAACGCTTCACACGTTTGTCACCAAAATGTTTTGGCAGCAGCAGCATCTCTAGGTTTTGACATAATCCCGACAGGAGACTTTCTCAATTATTACTAATGGAACATTATGCTCCTCTTTGGGAACTCCTGCATGAATAAAAAGGGTCATTAATGACATCTGCGCAGAGCCCGGAAATTATTAGTCAATGCTGATACAGTTTTATTTTATTTTTTTAATTTTTACATATATATTTTCTTAAGCTCCTGGTAATTTCCCACCTTGCCTCCCACCCACTTCTCCAAAGTCTCCCATGCAAGCTGGAGCTGAGCTGGGCTATTGCCAATGTTCTTGCTTTTGTGCAGGTAAATGCTATTCCCCTCCCACCCTTCCTTCCCTTTTATTCCCTCTCGGCTTCTTTAAACATCAGAGCTCTCATTTCAGTCCCAAGAGACCCCGTTGCACCTTTCCTTGAGCTTGATTTTATTGCCAGTCAAGCTCAAATACTTCTTGGACTTGAAGAGATCAGTATTGCCCAGGTCCTACCAAGGCAGTGCTGGAGGGGGAGCAGTAGGACCATGTCCTGCTGCCTATGGCCATGACAGTGCTGTGTCCACTCTGTTGTGTATGATGCTGGTGGAACACAGGAGATGCTGGGAGAGGGGCTGGAGGTGTCCCCAGGTGCCACGTAGCATTGTACAATGGGGAAGCTCAGCTTGGATAATTTTAGAAGACTTTCTAGACATAAAACTATTATTTCTTTCTGTCCTCCTGTCAGGTATTCAGTTCGTCATACCTCATTCAGTTGCTCAATACCCCTAAAAACGGCCCAAAGTAGGCTTTTTCTTTTCTTGTTTTCCAGAATAATGCAGCAATTTGAGAAACTGGTACTTTGCAAGACAAAGGTACCCTGTGATGGGGCCCTACTGAGAGTTGGCAAAAAAAGGGGTCTCTGTCCTGAAAACCATTTCAAATAGGTCTGCAAGTCATGACCACTGAGGAGGTGCCTGGTGCAGGGCTGTGCATGGTGTGTTGGAGGCTGCGTCTGTCTCATGTTGATAACAACATCTGGGTACAAGCCCCACATCCAGCAGGACAAAATCCTGAGGCCATTCCTTTTGCCATGTTGCTGTGCCAGCACATACAGCTTGAAGGCATGTAGGCTTGTTTCCAAAGTGGGAAAAGAGAGGTGTGGGTCGACGGTTAGGCTTTTGGAGAGATCTCTCATGGCCTGTGGAACAGGAGAAAGGATGAGGTCTTCATTGGCTCAAAGCTTGTTTTTATTTTTTGGGTTGATATCAAATCAAATAAACTGCAGAGAAGTTGAAGATGGTGTTGTTCCATACCAGCAGGGAGGATGTCTGCTTCCTGCACCCGCTATGAGATGCCCATCTCCATGGTGCACATTTCTAGTGCTGTTACATCCGAGACTCTCCCCCAGGCCATAGTCTGTGACCAGAGGAGATGTGGCTGCTATGGGGCTTGGCTTGCCCAGCAAGGCACACACAAGGCAAGGGACACCACCTGGAGTGAGGGGTTCGGCACGAGTATGAGATGTGACTATTCTCCCATGGGGCACCCAGGCCCTGGATTCGTCACAGAGCTGCTGCAAGTCCCCAGGGAAGGTCAAACAGGGATTGCCAGCCACGATTCAAACCTGGCACTTGGGGTAAAAGGTCGATGCAGTAACTCTAAAAAGAAAACTGCTAAACAAGAAATAGACTCCTTTAAAAAAAAGTCCCTTGGAGAGAAGATATTTCAACCCCTTTTTGATTTATGACCTACTATAGGATATTGAGACATTATTTACAATCGATATATGCTCCTGCAAGACTCCCGCTGGAGCCATAGACCCTGCCTGTTAGAGTGGAGACTGGTCAGCCTGCTCCACTGGAAGTGCCAGCCATGTCCTGCTGGAACGGGCTATAAAGCCGGACGCAGATGTATATCTTTCAGAAAATGGACCTGGTTACACATGTCTTTGGGCAGCTGACACAAGGATATAGTTTAGGGCTAAGACAGCAGTTCAGTAGCAGAAATCAGCATTCCTCAACCTTGCCAATAATGAAATCTCTTGCGCAACATAGAGAGCTCCATGGCCTTAAAGGTGCAAAATGGAGTTGTTCAGTTGACTTATAATGGAATTGGGCCAATTTTGAAGCAAGCACTGGATTTTATTCTGGGATTTTATCTTTAAAGGGGGATTTGCAAACACTTTAAGGAGGGGGGGAAGGAAATTCATTCAGCGTAAAATTGCATCCTGGCCGAATTCCAGTTTGGGTAATTACATTCTCTTTCTGTAGTGGCTGCAGGACAAAGGGCCATTCATCACGCTCCAAAGTGCTGCAAAGGGCTCCCGTGTTCCACCGGAGAAGTGCCTGTGTTCGAATCCAAGCGAGAAAGTTTTCTCCCTGTGCTCGAGGCCACTCCAGAGAGTAATGGAGCTTGGCGCCGCTTTAGGATCCTTTTGGATGAGTTATAGGGGCAAGCACCTTGTCATGCGCCGCTCGATCTCCAGCAAATCTGGGTAAGTAGGGCGCTCAGCAAAATAGATTCCTTCCAGCCTCCTGTGGCTTGCCTTTCACCCCAAGGACATGTTTGGCTTTGGAGAGTGCCACCGGAGCTCCAGGGAACCTGGCTGGGGCAGAGGAGCTGGATTTCCTCTCTGCAAACCTGCCATTTTGGAAATGCCTATAGGCAAGAGACTGGGTTGTATCCAGGTGAGCGGGACTCAAGGATCTGGGGTGCATTCAGAAGTGGGAGCCTGGAAGGATGCGACTGACTCTGCCTTCTCCCTCCCAGGTTTCCATACAGCCAGAGAAGAAACATTTACAACCCTTCCTCCAGCTTTCTAGCTTAGAGAGAGTCGTGCTTAAATAGCGGACCACAGTTTTCAGTGGCAGCAGTTTAGCAGCAGGCAATAGAGCACAGCTTCCGTATCTCCCCAGTAGCTCTCTTTGCAGCCGCTCTCCATTTGTTGGGGTGGAGTGAGGCCCCGTAGCATCAGCCCCGGTGCCCAGGTAGAGGCCACGCGAGGAGGCAGCAGCAGCAGCAGTGGTGGCGTGGGGTGAGGGAGCATGTCTGCACGCCACCCACCAGCTGACCTGCCAGGGAGCATCCTTGGCCTATGTGCCTTGAGAGTGTCCCTTTAAAGCAATTTGTAGACTGTTATCCTGTATCATTAACCTAATTAGTGTAATTGCCGCCATTTATGTAATGAGTATAAATACTGGAGGAATCCCATAATTAGAAGATGTAATTAGGTAATTAATAGATGACATGGTAACAAAAATCCAGGGGAAACTTCGCAAGGTGGACAGTGTGTGTGTGTGCGTCTGTTTGTGCATGTGTGCACGTGGCTGTTCAGACACACTGGTCCTGCTGGGGTCTGTTGCAGATGTGCTCTACGGCTGGCTTCTGGCTGGAGCCCCTCAATGTTATGCTGGCAATGTAAAGGGGCCTTCAGGTGACATGATAAGGCTCTCTTAGATCTCTACAGGTCTTGCAGAGGGGTTCTGGAGAGCCAGCTTTTGCTTAGGGGGAAGAGCAGAGCTGTGGCCATTGCCTTGCCATACGGACACTCTTTGCTTTCAGATTCTGGGAGAAGCAAGGTGAATTTAAGAGGTCTGAGACTTTCCCCAGCCCCAGACTGGAATGTGGCTTGAAGCCATGCTCCCTCTGTGGTGCCTCTTTCCTACAGTTAGCACTGGAATAGCATGAAGGCCAGCTCCTGCACACACAACCTGCCTGACTGGAGGGTAAGAAGGAGCCCCAGGGTTGTGCTCAGCCGTGTGATAAAGTCCCATTTTAGTTCTCTTGTGGGTTTGGCTTAAAAAAGTGATCAGAGCTGGAAATTGTGTTTGTGCTGTGGAGAGCTGATAAGGTTCCTGCTGTGCCTGAGGAACACTTTTTTTTGTAGAGGTTTGAGAGTAGTGAGTATTTCAGCTGGACCCTTCCTAGTCATTGAAATGTTGATATTTTTTTTTCCTGCTGGTCTC
Source organism: Thinocorus orbignyianus (assembly GCA_013400375.1). Classification (NCBI taxonomy): domain Eukaryota; kingdom Metazoa; phylum Chordata; class Aves; order Ciconiiformes; family Thinocoridae; genus Thinocorus; species Thinocorus orbignyianus. The sequence goes on along the minus strand of VXBW01003930.1, from coordinate 1,097,573 downwards.
TGTCTCTTGCTCCTCAAAGCCTGTTCGCACTTCTGGAGTACTTACATGTCCAGATGCATCCGAAGAAAATACATTGCAGTTAAGGAAAGTGTGTGAGGAGGTTGTTGTTGAAGATCATTTGGATTTCTGGTTGGCACCTGCTAGGAGGGATCATTACCACCAGCTTTATGGCAAGCAGGCAAACCTCTCCTTCACACACACACCTTCTCCAACGTCGCTAATCAGTGGCTGGCTGAAGGGACCATCAGGCTAGGATTAGTACAAGATTTTCCCTTTCAATGTGAACATACAAGGAAGACGGTGACTTGGAAATGCCAGTGGAACCAACTGGGCCAACTCTGGCCTATGTGACAAAAGATATCTTTGAGCCATCAGACTCCAACCCACTAAATCAAGGCTCCCATCCAGTTCTTCAGAAAATAAAAAGGCTTTGCATCCTTCCAAAAAAGCAGCTTTCTTCGCTGCCCTGTGAGATGTTATAGAGTGGCTGCAGCTCTTGGAATGAGTTCCTTCTCTGGGATTTCTCCGATGTTTTGGTGATGATGGTGGCATTTTGATAGCAAGTTCTGATACTAGCCCTGAAGATGCCAGTTGTGTAGCAACATCGTAATAGCAGGTTGGAGACCTAGGGCCATTGGTTTGGGGAACATATCTCTGGGAAGACCAGTGTGATGCTGAGCAGTGCTTGGATCCTGCTGTATGCCAGAGGGAGAAAATTGACTTGAAGGTCTTTTGTGGGTTTAGCTGGGCTATGAGGAGGCATAAGCCATGAGTATCTTTGCTGTGGGATGTCTCCTCTGCAGAGGGTCCTGGGCCCTCTGCACACCACATTGACTAATCTATACTGGCTTATTTTGAAGAAGCCGTTGACCTTGTGGGTTTTACTCATGGCCTCTCTACATCCCTTTTGGAGTATGTCCTCCCCAAAAGCTGAGCTATTTTGCACTCCTTGGGAGGAGCACTGCAACCAGCAAGAAGTGACCCCAAGACCTGCACCACTGCAAGTGCTGGCATGTGGGAAGGGTCAGAAGAGGAGCTTGTGCGGGATTTGGGTGGTCAAAGGCTGCTGAGTCCCCAGGACCAGCAGCTAGAGGGAGATATGACCTCACGCTGAGGGCCAGCCTTGTCTATGCTATGGATTCCTGTCATAATGCCAAAGAAAATCCTCTTGCTTTCTAGTGTTTAGGGTCCGTGTAATGAACAGCCACAATGCAGACTTCATTACATAGCATAAATAATTCTTGAGATTAAAGACTTTTAAAATGGCTCCTGCTGGAATTTCTGCCAAAGTATTTCTTAGTCCCTGTCTACATGGAAAGTTTTATCAGGTGTATCGCAATCAGTATACACAGGTCCAGTTACACCAGGAAGGCTCTGTCTAGACATTTTAATTCCAGTATAAAAAGGGCCTTTTTTTTTCTTTAGCTTAAATTCACTTGCAAATGTTCTTCGCAAAATGAGTGCCTGCTTCATCAATGTAAGAGCCTCCTTGTATGTAGCACTATATTTAGATCTGTTTGAATTCCCCTCCTAGACTGTATCAAAGCCTACTCTGCCCCAAGGCCAGGGAATTCTGCTCTTGCTGTGGCCCTGACTCGTGGATGTGGAGGTGGATTGGTGTTTGGCAGCTTCTGGGCTGGAGGCAGCTCTTTGCACCCAAAAGAAGGTCTTGCAGGGCACTTCTGCAGTCCTTCAGCTTAACACTGCTCTGCCCCTCTCCACTTCCCAGACCCATGTCCCATGATGCCCATACTCCCACCCCAATGGGATGTGTCCCATGTGACACCAGTCAGTGAAGTCTTCCCCAGCTGAACCTCCTGACTCACCTAAAAAGCTGATTCAGGGATTTGCGTATTAATACCCAAATTTGCAAGAGCCATGTTGTGTTTTGGCTCGCTTTCCATGTAGCAGGCTCTGAGCCCCAAATGATTCCAGCTTCAAAACTTGTTCTGAGGCCTTGCAGGTGCTTGAGATCAGCCCACCGGCTTTGCAGAGCTGAGCAGAGGTGCTACATCTCCTGCCTTGCCATCACAGAGGTTGACTCCTGGGTGCTGTCTGTCATACCCGTGAAAGGTATCTGCCTCCCTCTCCTCTGGACCATCACCAAAGGTGAGGATTGTTGCCATTTCTACATGTGCTTTCCTTGCCTTTGCCCTCACCAGGCACTGAGCATTTGGTTTATTCTCAGGACCATGTCCAAACTACCCAAAGACAAAACTCCACCATGAGTGTGGAGCAGCTGTGCTTTGTCACTTGCCCTCCTTTTATGATGAAAGCCCTTTTTTGCTGTGTTTCTATCTCCCCTTCAAGGTCTAATTCTGCCTGTGTCCTGCCAGATTTTGTTTTGTTCCTGTATTTTTTGATTTCCAGATGTGTCTTCCTTTGCTGATCTCTCCCCCACCTCATCTTTATTCCTTTGTAGTCCTGATGCTATGTGTGAACACCCTTTTCCTATTAAACGTGGTTCCGGGCTCAAAGACTTGCTAGAATGGTTGTCCCACCTGTGTTTCACACTCTAATTAAAAAAACAATCTGAAATTTCCTCCATGTCCAAGTCCTTAAGCTCTTCAGTCATGTTGAGCATCTTAATAGTGTAGTTCTGGCCTAGCTTTATGCATCTTCTCCACTGGATTTGATTTATCTATCCAGGATCAAGCTGAAGTTGTCTTCTGGAAATGTCCAGCTGTTTGCCAAAGCTGTGGCTAAACACATTTCAGAGGAAAGCCCCAGGAGCTTGAGTGTAAGTAGCCTGTTGGGAGCAGTTGTCTGGAGAAGGAAAAGGGAGCAAAGCTTTAACTGAGAGCAGTTAATTATCTTCCTTTATAAGATTTGTCCTGGTTCAAAGCAAAATGGATCTGAGGACATCACGTGGGTTGTATTAAGTGAGAGGATCCCAATGTTGGGGGTTTTTTGTTTTTTTTTTTTTGGTCTCCTGACTATCGCTGTCTTCAGATTTATTGGAAGCTGGGTTGTCGGGAAAGCATTATCAAATAATTATTCTGTGCTACCTTATGGTAACCTTTGCAAAAAAAAGTGTTTAGCTAGAGAAACTGCATGAACTAGTCATTAATATCTTATAGGTCAGAGTTACAGATGTTGCATTGTGATGAAATATGTATTTCTTCCTATTTCTTAGGAAAATGTGCTTGTGAGACAGAGTAAGATTTATGATGATCTTAATTAGTTATTTCCGAGCTTTCAAAATGTTTGGGTTTGAGAGATGATATGATAGATAATTAACTTGTTGTCACACAGTGACTTTGAAAATGAAATGTTTGTTCTCAAAGTACTATTTATCTCAATATGCATTGTATGCATGCCACAGTACGTACACACACATACATACAGCTAAATACATGCATATGCATCATTGCAGCATTCCTCCCACCAGTCTCAGGAGTAGGGACGCTGGGCATCATCCTGGGCCCCACATCAGGCTGAGCAGAGGGTGCCACTGCCGCAGCCCTGCAAAGGGGATCTCTGCCACATGGCTGCTGTTCTTGCTGTGCTTGTCCTTACTCTTCTGCTGGAAAGGTGATCCTCAGAGGCTAAAGGGACTGGCATTCTGCCCTTTCCTCTGTGGGTTTATGGACTAAGGTGAAGGTTTTAATTTATTTGGGTTTTTTGGTTCATCAGCAGACACGAGATTCCTACATCAGCTCTGGATGCTGTGTAACTAGCCTTGCTCTCATCTCGACAGTGGTACAGTCAGGAGAAAAGTATTTGTGACACTTTTTTTCTTTGTTTTGTCCTAAAACCAGGACAGGACATCAGCCCAACTCCTCCAAGGTCCTATACTAACATTTTTTGGGAAGTCCTTCAGACCAGTAAGCTCCAGGGACACCTGCCAGTAACACAGTGCTGCTAAGAGGTGGGGGTTTGTGACATTTTTTGCTGAACGAGTAAACTCTAAATGAAAGGAACTGTATCGCTCACTGATACATCCCTCGGGGCCAGAGGGGGTTGGTGAGAAACTCCAGGGAAGGCAGAGGGCAGGTTTGCATTGACCCCAAAGGATGCTGGATGTGGTCCCTGAAGCCATGGCTGCTGTGATGCCTCGTCGCTGCAGGGAGCAGAGCTGCTGCAGAAGGAGAGAGGTCACCTGGAAGTTGATTTATTTTTTTTTCTTTCCCTTTCTTTTGCAGTTTTCATCAAAGCTTTATAAATAACAGCCAAAACCCCTAGGGAAAAACCTCCCAACCAGCTGCCTGTTGCAAATACTCCAGGAAACAGGAGGCGGAGAGTGGGGGAAGAGGGAAGGAAGGCTAAATTTGGTGTCTTTTATTTCTGACAAGGGCTATTTCAATCTGTTTTAAACCCATGTAAAAAAAAATTTAGGGCCATGAGAAACTTCTGGCAACACCGTAGGAGTCTGTCGAGCTGAGCACTCACTCCGGCTGGCGCGGCACAGACGTGGTGTCTGTGCCAGCCCCTGCTCCGGGAGATGACGGCTCAGACACTGCCAAGGCCATGGTAGGGACAGGGAGCTCAGGGACAGAGACGAAGTCGTGCTGTTTTCAAGGCCTCACCAGGTTTCTTTAGCAAACCCAAGAGAGACTCAAAACTTTCCAAAGCAATCACAGGATGGGTCGGCAAGCCCTCGCTTTTCTGCAGGGCTGTTGTACTTGGATCCCTGATGCAGCACAGTAAAGTTTAAGTTAATATGCCCAAACAGACAACCAGAAAGCAAACCCCTTCTTTTATTTTCCATTTAAAAAAATCCCATGATGACCGTTTTCCTCCCAAATGGCACTGGCTAAAGCTTGCTGTTTGCAACACCTGAAGTCAAGGCATATAAAATGACTTGGCAACATCCCTCCAACGTTCCCCTGGCACTCTTTGGAGAGCGAGGGTGTTAACCTTGTTGTCCTGGCCATGTGCCAGGGTAAGTAATTACATTCGGCCCCTATAAATTAGCCCCGTGATCAGAGCCGAGGAGCTGCAGCGTCATTTCCTCCTGGCTGTGTGGTGGTGGCGATGCCCAGTGTTCTCCACCTTGGCACTCGCTGCATCTCGGTGCACAGGGCCGCACGGAGGATGAGCACAGGAGCAACGGGGACTTGCTCACGCTAACGCTCCGTTAAATTGCTCTGGGGCTGCAGGTGCTGCACAAGATTTGGTTCTCAAGCGATGCTCCTGCGTTTGGAAAAGGGAGAGCGGAGAGGGCAGAACTGAGTGGGATCAGGCTCCCTACCCCAACAGAGTGACCTGATAAATTGCCACCAGTCAGCTGAACCTTGGTAACAGCCTCTCAGCTCGCAGCTAAAATTAGCTGAAATGGCATGAAGAGAATTGCTGAAACCTCCACGAAAGCGATTTAAGCTGAAGCACGTGACTTCGCATTTGTCACGGGCCGAAGCACACGCAGGCCTGCGAGCACAGTGCAGGTGATGGGCAGTAGCATGTTAAGCCATGTAGGCTTGAGCTGTAAGTGACTCTGTGGTTGCATCGCATGTTCTACCTGTGACCTGGTCCCACTGGTCCCCAGCACTGACTCAGGTTAACCCCTTCTGCTGCAACTCAGCTTAAAGGGTCTTCGGCTGGTGTCTGGTTATAGCTGGAGTGGACTTTGATGTGCAGGGAGAGTTAATTTAAGGTTAGGTATAATGCGTTGGCCAACTGTGCTGTATTTCCTAGTGCAGATTCCAAGCTAACCCTCCTTAATCAAATCTGAGCTGAGATGGAGTGTGTCTACATGGAGGAGGAGATAGATGATAAAGCAAACAGATTGGAAGGTCTAAGCAGGAGGAGGCGTGGTGGCATGTTCCAGACTGTCTTGTCATTGTCCCTTTCCAAAGCTGGCTGCTTGGTCTAATTTCAGAAACAGAGCACTAAAGGCTTTGGAGAATCCAGCAGCCTCAGCAAGTGTCCTTCCCAGGCTGGCAGCACAGTCTGTGGCTCCCAGGGTTGGCCACAGTGGAGCAGTTCCATCTTTGCATGGCTGTTCTGTGTGTGGGAAAGGATTTCAAGAAACAATTGACCAAATGAAACCTCCGTAATGCTTCTAAATACTCAAACACATTAGACATGCCTGCCCAGCTCAGAGATAAATTAGAGCTATTATCTCTAGAGTCCAGACAAACAAACGGAGGGCTCTCTCCAAACAAGCCATTCACTCAAGAGACTGGATTTACAAGGGTCAGGGAAGCAGCCTGAGCTGCAGGCACCTGCTTCCTTCTCAAACCTCTTTAAATTGGCCATGTTGACTAGTGCAGGGGGAGGGTGGAGAGCACAGCTCTGCCCTTCAGGATCTGGGGAGTCACTTCCATGCAGGGATTGTGGTGCTGTGACCTACTAGCTGGCGTTTTGCTCTCCATGTCCGTAATCAAAGCTGGAAGAGTGACTGTGATCCATTTTGCTTTTCTCCCATGTGATGGCTGGGAGATCAAGATGCTGGAACACATCAGGGATGCCAAGGATGCTTTGCTTTGCCTTTGGATTTTTGTTTCCGCTTCCAAGGAGGGATGGGGAGCTGAGTTGGTGATAAGGTGGTGTTGAGAGAGAGGTCAGTTCAAATCAGTGTCTTGGGCATCAGGGAAACTGCCTGAAAGGGTAAACAGAAGCCAGAGCATGTATTTTGGGCTTGGTTTTGCATGGCAGCTAAAGGAAGAAAGGAGTAAATGCAAAGACTAAAAGGTGTAAAGGGGAAAAGAGAGATCAGTATTCTGCTTCCTTGGCTGCATTGGGCAACCAGTGCCTCGGTGCAGGGAACACAGCGGCACAGCTTGCCGTAGTGGCCAGGAGCACCATGCTGAGGCTGGGCGTGACGGAGGCGAGGACTCAGAGCCTGGCTCAGGCAGGGTGTCTGGAGAAGAGCCATGGCCAGTGCAGGGTTTCAGTGCTTGGCCGGGCCCCACAAGCCAGCCTCAGTGCAACTGGGGAGAGCCAGGCTGGCGAGAGAGGCTGGGCTGTGAGGTGGGGGCTCTACTCACTGCAACCCTCACCCGCTCACCCAGCGGCTCAGGCCAGCGTCACCAGCAGAGGCTGTGACGGAAGGTATTATTCTTCTCAGAGAAATGCTCTTGAACCCAAAAACTTGATCCTGAACCAGAGTGTCGCTTTTTGGAAGACATCCAGTCTCCATGCACGACCTCTGACTGATGATGAATTTGCCATTTCCCTTGGTAACTGGACCTGGTGATTAACTACCCTCACTGTTCAAAATTGTCTTTTATTTCCCATTCAAGGTTCACTCAGTCAGTGTTGTCAACTCTCACTATTTATTTTGGGTTTTGCTGCTTACTGTGCCTTTTACCTGTGAGCCTAACGAACATGCCAATCTCAGCTATTTTCACTCTGTGGGTATCTGGGATCAAGTCACGATGAAGATTTTCTTTGACTGCTGAGCAGACAGAGCCCTTTCAGTCTTTTGCAGGGTTGAGCAAAGGCAAAGGAGAAGCTGTGCTCGCCACTGCCTTGAGCATATCCCAGTGCATGGGATTTTATTTAAAGTCCCAGCCTCCGGACTCTCACCATTACAAGGACCTTCCACTTTATTTTTGCAGACCTTAAATGTCATCTGGGCATTTGGGGGGATTCTTTTATTTTTTTTTAAGGCATTAAGAGTTCTGTGATGTTTTGATTTATTGTGAGTGGGAGGAGTGGTGGGTGCTGCCTTGGTGACTATTTAGCAAAGATGCAAACTCACCAACGAGCCACCATGGGGCTCAAGGGGTCTGTCTTTACATACATGTGTGGTTCCTGCAGGCAGGGTAGATATTGACCTAAAAATTCCTGCTGCTCTTCTACTTGCACAGTAGCAGAGCAGGTTTTGTCAGTGAGAGTCTGAACAGCTGAAATTTAGAGCCTAAATTTCAAGTCTTCATCATGTGCAGGTTCTTCTGCATTGCTGGCCAGGCTGAAGGGCAGAAGTGGCCTCACCATCAGTGTCATGCATGTGGAGAGAAACACAGTTTATTTTCTGGTTTCCTTTGAGGGTCAGAGGTCTGCTGAGTTGTGCCAATCTCCTTCTGCTGAGCTAACATGCCCACAGCCTGGGCTTTGTCTTCTACCACGTTTGTCACCTGCCCTGTGACTCTTGGCTGTTGCTGGATGGAGCATTGTGGTGGCCACTTTTGCACAGGTGTGTGAGTTAGGGATGGTGGTGGCAGGACACTTGGAGAAAGCTGCCAGGCCCTCTGAAAGTGGCAAGTATAAACCAGGAGTGTTTCAAACTGAAACAGCAAGGTGTCTTGTTTAAAAATATTGAAATTAGGTGTTTCCCCTTATTTCATTCCTCTCTTTGTATTTCTTCCCAGGAATAAACCTATTTGTGAATTTGGATCCAGTGCAATAGTAGCTTTGGTGGCTGAACCCCAGCTGGTTTGCTGTTGATTTAAAACTTCAGCAATCCATACTAATTGCAGCCTGCCACTCTTAAGTCTCCCCAGCTTTTGCAGGGAATTCACCATTTCCGGGCTTCAAGATTTGGGTGCTGTTACCTGCGATTACTGGTTCTAATAGGAGTCTGGAGGCTGGGAGTTTGGGAGCACACTTCTAAGGGCTGTGGATATTGTGCATATGTGTTATGGTTTCCATAAAAGAATCAAGCTGGTGATCAGGCCCTGAAATGCTTGTGTATTTATTAATAAAACAAAAAGCAGCAGCAAATAGGAATTGATGTCTTAGGGGCTAGGAGAAAATGGCATCCCCCAAGAAGAAAGAAAGACCTGTTGGTAGCATATGGTTATGGTTATTGTGTTTGCTTCTCAGTTATCACATGAGGCCCAACTGAGGGTGCTAATAAAATATCCTATAATGGGCATGTAAGACAGTGGTGACTTGTGTTTTATTAAATGATCTAAGGAACAGAGGAGGTAGGCTGTGTCCATCTGGCATAACCTGACGAGCTGTGGAGAGGCTGCTTTGCCCCAGTTTTCAGAGAGATGCTTGAAGATGCCCAGCTTTACTCCCACCCTGGTACCCAGGCATTAAGGGCCAGGAGAGACACTGGTGGGAGCTCAGCTCCTTGGAAAACGATCTTGCTTATTTATGTGATGGTGGGGGAGACCGTTCTGTCTGGATGTCAGCGAATTAATGAATTAGAAGACAAAGAATCAAACTAATGTTCTTTATTCTCTGAAAAGCACACACAGTCTTGGCTTTCAGTTACAGCAGGAACAATTGAGAGGTTTTCTTAGCAGAAATGAGAGTTCCAGCTAGTGAAACCCTGTAAGAAAGAGTCCATGCCTCAGGCAGGAGGCAGGCAGACAGACAGTGCAAGGGAAACAGAAGCAGCGACTGGTATTTTAGCATGTTTACAAGAGCCAAGGAGCAGAGCTGGGACTGCAGGGTGAGCCCTGGAAACCCCAGGCCATAGGTCTGGCCTTCATCCCACAGCGATGCTCTTTATGCTGACCAAGACATGTTTGCTCATTTGTTGCTTCTGGAGTCACTGGCTGAAAAGCACTTTGTAAGGCAATAGAAACACAATGTGCTATTATTTTTTAGGCTATAGCCATTCACACATTTTCTCTGCAAAACGGGTACCCTCTGTTTTGTGTTTATCTGTCTGTGCTTGCCTATTATTCTTTAGCCATCCAGCATCTAGCAAAATGAGATGCTGATCTTGTCTGGAGAGGCAAAATAGTGCAAATTACCCTCATCTGGAAACCCTTTGGGTTTGAACTTGAGCGCTACACTTCTGCTGTAGCTCTGTGTCCAAACTGGTGGAGCTAATGACCTGAAACTGCAGGGAAGTTTGGACACAGGCTGCAACTCCATCTCCCGGTAATGCACTTCTCAGTGGATTAGGAGAAGCTTCCCTGGCAAACTGGGAAGGAGTCCAAGCTGGGGAGCTGGTGTGATAGGAACTGACAGGGCTGGAAATTTGATTTCTGACTCTTTGTGCATGTATTTCTTGTGAAAGAAGAAGAGGGAGAGGGAGCCAGGAGTGCTTTGAATCCTGCAATCATTAAAACCAATTCCACTTTTCCTGCCCCTGCCCACCTCCTGATATGTGTGTGAAACAATCTTTACAGCTACACAGCCATCAGATGGTATCGACCTGGCAGTGGAAATTGCTATTGACTGCTGCTGGTGCTGCTCTCTGCACTTCCGTGGCTTTTAAAGCGACACTCTTCAGGTGATTTCACTTTGCACATGATACAGCCTGGGAAGCCGTGCCTCAAACAGGATGGAAAGAGCACATGTGGGATTTGTGTGTGCATGTGTGTGCAAACACTGTAGCTCACTCCTCTTCAGCCAGAGGAAGAATTGCAATTCCAGCACCAAATCAAGACCAATCTTCTACCTTTATGAAGTATCTGTCCAGCCCTACATAGGCTGAGAACTAGACACATGGTTTTCTTGTTTTAAGGGACACCTCTCATTCCACATTACGGATTCTCTCATCTGTACTGGGTTCCAAAGAGAAAAGCAGGAAATAATAATATTTGCCTTTTAATGCAAGTGGCTTGTGCAGCCTAAAGGACTCCTTTCATCATGAAGCATGAGGACAGGGCTCTAGCTCAGGACTGTAAAAATGCACTTTTTGTTTTCTCTGAGGCAATTTAGTTGGTGGTATTTGGTTATTCCAGTGCTTGGGGCTGGAGCTAAGTGGTGGTGAGGGGAAACAATAAACAACCTGCCTAAAAGCTAGGGTCATAGTCTGATCCCAGCTCCACGGATTAAACCTAATGCAAAGCCAGTCCAATGTCACTGTTATTGCTTGGGTTTCTGGTGTAGAGGAAGACCTATAACTGAACAGAGTCAGACTAACCAGGTCTTCCTTGGGGGATTACTCTAGCTTGCTCCAGCGTTGAAAGTACTCGCTTTGATAGCCTGACATAAAAATTCAGGTATGTCTTTACAGCTTTAAATCCAACTTCGGTCCTAGAGAAGGTTCCTCCTGCTGTTGCTTTTGTCCATCCATTCATAAATGAATAGTGCATTGTGCAGTGAAGGTCCCTGTGCTGCCTGCAGTGAAGATCTGGCAAAGACTGTCTTCTTCCAGAGTAGGCTGTGATGGTGGAGTTTCCCAGGAGCAGACTCTGTCAGGAGAGCCAGGAGTCTCTCTGTATGCAAAGCTGAGGGCTTTGCAGTGGAAGCGGTGTGAAGCCTGGCCTAGGGCGAGCACCTGTTCCTTTGCTCCTTTTGCACCTTCTGCCCAACCCTGGGCTGATCACAGCTCATGCATTTCAGTCAAGATGGGGTTGATGACTATAAAATACCCACATTTCTTTCCCTGCCAAACCAAGATGCTGTGGCTTCCTTAGACTCTCCTCTCTTTCCTCTTTGGCCAAGGCTGTCTGTATCTCACAGGACACTGGTCCCATCTTACTCCACCCATACCATCCCCATGTGGCTTCTGGGAGCCCAACACTGCTGGCTCCATGGGGACGATGGGGACCTGGGATGACCCTTCTCCTCCCTGCTCCTCTTTGGGCTCCGCCGGTGTCTTTCTCTCTGTCCTAATTGCTCCAGAAATAGACTATCCAACTGGGGAGAGAACAATTAGCTGGAGGAAGGGGCTGAACAGCCTGGAACAGGGGAGGAGTTTCTGCTTTTTTATTTGAGGCTGGGACAATGTGAGCAGGATGGGGTCTTCCCAGCCTAGGCCTTGAAATTCAGGCTCCAGTGCAACACTCACTTGGGCCACTAAAATTTGAAAGCCAGGTCTTTGTTTTGAGTAAATTAGCACTGCTTCAAATGTGGTTTACTAATTTACATCCTTTGGGGATCTTTTCCAGTATGAGATTGGGGGGAAATCAGCATGTCAGAGTTGTAGGTAGCTTTTCAAGTGTTACATGTCCTTTTGTCTTCCCTGTTGCCATAACTATGGTGCCTTTGTCCTTCTTCCAGTCCTCTAACAAACATCTTCTTTCCATCTCTGAAAGACCTCCATCCCTTGGACAGCTTGACTTTTGTGCTCATTATAGGGAGGGTGGGAAGGTTGAAGCTGCAGCTAAATAGACTGGTGTAGGAGGCTGCAGGTTTGTTCTCGAGAAGTGTCTAAGACCTCCATCTCCTTTGGCTCAACAGGACCTCCTTCCAAAGCCACAGTTCCAGTGAACTTGACTCTCAGGGCTGTGGCTTTCCTCCCCTAGCAGATGCTGAGCTGTCAGGGTTGGTGGGCCACCCAAGGAATGTGAGTGAATGGTGGCTTTGAGCTCACTGCGAGATGTGAACAGTTTTCACTCTGCAGGCTTTACTCTCATTTCAGAGCTAGTGACAACCTGTCCTTTCTAGCTTTCCTCCTGGAGAACAATGCCTAGAGTGGGCAACCTGGTCCCCCAGCCCAGCTTCCAGCTCCACATGTCCCACAGTAACCAGGTGTTGCTGGAGTATAGATGTGCCCTTATGAAACAAGCAGCTCTTGATATTTTCTCTTTCTTCCAGGCTTAAACTGCCTGAATCTTTTTGGGGTGAGATACGATATGTGGCTTGACAGCAATTCTAGGTGAGATTTTTTCCTCCTGGGAAAGCGTGGTAAGAAACTAAGCTTTGCGGGTTTTCTGCCCAGTCGACCAGTGAAAGTAAAGTCCTTGGTGAACTTGGGTTGGGTCCAGGGGCAGGAGAGCTGCTACTGTGATTTGCGATTATACTCTCTGCAGCACCACCTCCTTACTCACAAGTGAGAAGCGAGTGGTTTTGACACCTCCTTATGACCTAGGAGCCACAGGGAAACAGTGGTGACTTGTGATCTGGAAAGACAAGGTCATCGACAAGGGTGGTGAAAGCATCCTTGGTTTGGCCGATCATAGGAGAATCCAAATAATATCAATTCATGGGAATTAAAGTGAACATCCCAGTTTTAGGTTTCTGGCTGTTTGAAATTTGGTGCTTCCCAAGGTGGTGTGCAATATAGGGGGATATTACTGGGAAAGCTGTTAAGAGCATTAGTGAAAATGAATGTCCGGTTGTGAAGCCTGTGTGTCCTACAACCTTCAGGGCCTGCCAGGGGACGTGTTTCCTGGGCTGTGAAGAACCAATATGGGACACAATCATATATCAGTGATTATATCGATCACTGTCTCAGACCCATTCAGTCAAGGGCACTAGCACCTTTTGGAGAGGAAGCGTTGCTCCTGCTCTGGGGAGTCTGGGGAGGGTGTTGAATGCACAGCAGTGACTGTGTGTGAGGGGAAGTCACTTTCTTTTAGGCAATGCTGGGCCCACGCTTGAACCAATTAGTAGAATGGAGCTGAACAAAGTACAGGAGGGACCAGACTGATAATAAGCAAAGTGCTCAAATATGGGAAGCTGGGGAAGAAGCCAAATGAAAATGAAATGAAAGGCGAAGGTCCAACTTCAGCAGTCATGTAGAAAGGGTAGGACAGCTGAAAATAGGAAAGCTTGCAGGAACACTGGGTCAAAACCCCCATGAGAGAGACTGGAAGAATCTGTGAACAAGCCAAAGGGGAGATTTTATTGAGAAGCAAGTCAGCAAATTGGAGCTGTTGGCTTGCTTACTGCCATACAGACCTAGGTCTCTCACTGTGACCTCTTTGCTCACTGCTTTGTGGTGATGGCCATCTTGGGAGGTACAGCAGATGGCAGGGCTCGAGCTCAGAGAGCAGCAAGGGGCTTCTTGGTGGACCTTTACATGGGACAACAGTTCCCATCAACTTTACTGCTGCAGGGTGGGTTGGTTCTATCCCTTGATTCAAAGCTGGTGAGAGTTGTCTTTGGGATTGCCTTCAGCTCCTCTTTTATGAAGCTGAAATCAGAAATCTGTAGCTGAACTTCTTCCTTCGCAGCCTTTGTCAGCCTTGGAAATCTCTGGAAAACTCAAGAGAGGAAAACCAACTTTTGTCTGCCGATGAACTCCATAAAGATCACTTGAAGGTAGATGACATGGTGGAAAACATCCCAAAACCATGAGTCTGCATCTGAGACACAAAGAAAGTTATTCTAGATACCTATAGTTCACAAGGCAGCAGGGATTTATCTCGCAGACAGTGTGATCAAGGTAGATATTACCTGCTCACCCCTGCGTGATAACCTCAGGTCTTGCTAGTGGTTCACAGAGGCTTCCATGAAAACAAAACTAGAGATATACCTTCTTAGTACATCATCTGAAAATGGGCTTATTGCAAAAGTGAGCCCATACTGCTAGTGATGAAGAGGAGGCTTCATTTGGAGGCCCAACTTGTGAGATCTCATGGAGAAGCTGTGGAATATAGTCATGTATTTGTCCCTCTAATGTGGCTTTCTCTTTTTAAAAGTGCTGTGCAGAATGTGAGACACACTAGATAAAAGTGAATTTAGCAGCTATTTTGTATCCTTTGAGGAACATCAGTATAGGCTGAAAGAGGGGAAAAGACCTTTTACGTTGAGTCCAGAACAGATCTGCTTTTATTGGCAGACTCTATGGCTTCTTTTGTTGATATTTCCTCGGATAGCTCTTACCTGACTTGTTTTCAAAATTCTTGTTGGATTTTTTTTCAGTCTTCAAAAACTGCATTCCCTTGCTGAAATTCAAGTTTGGGGTCTGGAAAAATGTCCGAAATGATTTTGCAGATGGCTTGCTGTGATGTAGAAGTCCCAGAAATAGAACATTGTGTAAGGGAAGTCACCTGTTTATTTCCAGAAGGGTAGAGAATTTATTTTAAACAATGCCATTTTCTTTTCAATTACAGACATTTCTGTGGGGAAAAAAAAAAAAAAATTGCAACAGTCTCTAAGAAAGAGCATGTGATTACAATTAAAAGATGTGTTGCGCTGTATCAGAAGGTAGCACTTAAACCGGGGAAAGACTGAGTATTGACTATAACTCATTGTAATTATACCATCTATTTCAAACGTGTAAATATGTTTGGTAGCACTTATATGTTTATGTCAGCTATTGGGAAAAGCCATTTTCCTTTTTGGTAAACTTCTGATGGTAAGAATTTTGTTACTTGCATTTGAATAAGCAACAAACAACAAGTTTAGATGGTTTAGATGCAACGGATTTATTTGTGAACGGAAGTTGATCCCTACCCTGTGCCTGTAGAATTTTATCCATGTCTGGGTTGTTTGTAGTAATTTTGTGAACAGGAAATATTAATAAGCAACGTATTAAATAAGATACACATCTCTTGCTAGAATACGCCATTACCATGGTAAAGTCGGTGTGATGGAGGGGACTGAGTGTGAGGCTGGGAAGGGGTAAGTGGGAATCCATCTATGGCTCTCCCACTGCCTGGCCTTTTCTTCCCACCTCCTTTAACTGGGATCAGGGATATTGAGCTGCTTTTGTAAAGGGCTTTGAGACCTACAGGTTGAGATCACTCCAGAAGACCCAGGCACTTTGCTAAAGTCTAACACACAAACCCTGTGAAAGCTTGAACACTGATTTAACCTGGCACCATGAGTGAAGCTGTGTCTTTGCTAAAATTGATGAGAAAACTCCCTTCACTTCTGGGGACTGGGATCCTTCACCAGGGGAAATCATTCTGAGCCTATTTCCCTTCCCTTTGACATTTTCTGTCTTATCAAAAGCCAAAGGAGTAAGGAAGAAGGTTAATGACTAAATTGACAAATAAACAATCAGTTCAAAGCAGCAACACAACATTTCCGGGAAAATTTAAGAATGTCCTCTGAAATCTGATTAGGAATGTAAACTCTGCCACACCGTCTTATGGGGACTCAGGCTGGTTGGGAAATAGGAAGGGCTTTGGTTTTTCCATGGAATACGTTAGAGGTAAATTGCAGAAGAGGGAGGAAAGTAAATCTGGTCACAGTGAACAGAGAAGGGCATTGCCACAGAAGTGTCTTGGGTAAAGCCCCCTCTGATGGTGTTATGGACAACCTTGTACACTGTCTGACTCTGAGATGTCAGTTTTTGGACAGCAAAGCAAATGAGTCCATGGATCTCCTCCTCCCTAAAAAAACATTTAAGGAGTTACAGGCCAGGAGACCACTTTTCATCCCATGGCAGTGTGAACATGGGGCGACAGTGATGAGGAGATGCTCCCCTCATGCTCAGAGAGTGTGTTTGGCCTTCATTTTCAGGGGCTCTGCTTTGCCACTACAACAACTTTTGCTTTAACAACAGCTTGATTTTCATTTAATAAATAATGGGAATTATGCTGCGACTGAGCCAAGAGTTTTAAACAAGAGGCTCCCGTAAACATTTTCTTCAGGAATCTGTGATAAACTAAAGATAGCATTAGACGTACTTGGAGGGAGTGGGGACGCCAGACTTGGAATCTGTCCATCTGCTTCACCATTGAAACAAAACCACTTTATAACAACCACAGAAGAGAGGAAGCGATGCAGCTTGGCATATACACTTACACTATGTGTGGTGGAAATGTTTATTCTTTATTTCAGAAAGATTTAGTGGGTGTAGAGATAATAGAGCATAGCGCTCACTTGTGTCTTGGGGAAGGAGGGGTGATGGTGTTTGGGTTTTAAGGGAGTCCAGTGTCAGCTCCCATGGGGAATATTTTCAGTAATACCTATTGCAATCTCATGCACTTGGAAGGCAGGAGGAGATGGAGGAATGAAATGTGCTTTTCAGGAGAGGTGTTGTAAAGGCCCCAGGATTAGTTACTTCTGACAGAAAGGATTTTACAGACTCCAGCAGACAGCAGAGGCAGAGTCTTGGCCATTTCTGCATTGGGTCTTGGCTCCTCCAAGGCCCCGTGCTGGGATGCTTTTCTTGGAGTGGCTCAGGTCATTCTGCCTGTCTCCCTGTGAGATGCCGTGGGACTGCCCTGAGCTCACAACTTGTATCGCCCCCACATGTGCCTCTCACCATACCCGTACTGGCTCCCCAAGGGTCTTCTGGCTCCCTCTCTCTCACATATACCTGTTATTCTGAGACATAGTCTCGTAATTTGGGAAATGGGGGAAGGATGTGCAATACTAGAGTCTGAGGGGTCAACAGGCCACCACGTCCTGTGGTCCCCAGTGTCTCTGTTTGTCCCCCTCAGCCACTGCTTACTTTTCAGCTTTGCTGCTCTGCCTCTGCCCAGAGCCACTCAAAATTAAACCCGAAAGACCCTGGACTGACCTCTGAGGATGGGAGATTCCCTGCCAGAGTTTGAGACAGCGTATGTCTAGACTTGTTGTGTGAGCAAGCAAGCGAAGGGATGACTAAGTGTCTGAAAGTTTGGACCTTTGGAGAGGAGTCCCTTGGCTCCTTGTTTCTTGGATAAAGTTCTGCTTCCTGTGAAGCTGTGGAGATAAAGGATATTTTCCTCTTTTTTTTTTTTGTTAATTTTTTTTTTTGCCTTTTCGAAAAAGTAAAAAATGTATAGATATGTCTTGGGCGAGAAAGCAGAAACCTTTGAAAAACTTTGGCAAATCAAGAAACACAGAGAATGTGTTGAGTGAAACATTTCATAGCGACAAAAATCAAAACATCTCACTTCGCCTTCAACCACTTTAAAACATTTTAATGGTTCGAAAGGAAATTTCAAAATGAAGTCATGTTTTGCTTAAAATACTGGAAAGTGTTTCATTAAAAAGGAAGAGTGGAAGCAAAACAATTGCCTTTATTATTTTTTTTTTTTCTTTTCTCTTTGCCATCAACCTTATGGCTCTTCCCCAACTGATACTGAGGTCAGGGACTGGGGCTGGGCCTGTCTTCCCTTGGGTTACGAGGGGCCTGGAGCTGGCAACCCTCGGATCTAAGAAAAGGACAATCTGATGAAATCATTGCCCATGTAATAAATTCCTTTATCACCATAACTACCTTTCATTTACTATTTTTTAAATACAAATCTGCAGGCAAGCCTGGTCCCAGGGTTGTCCCTGCTTACTAGACCTCATGCCTAGAGGTCTTCTTGGCCACAGGACACTCTCAGATCCTAGGGGCCACAGAAGGAGGCTGAGGAACGTGTTTCCCTCTCTGGAGTGCCGTGACACCATGGCACATAGGTCTGAATGATAGTCTCAGGGGCTTCAGGACCTCTGCAAGCTTCTCCTGCCCTGTTTGGGCAGGTGTGGGGCCTGGGGCATGGGATGTGACACCACCAGCCTGCACGATGTGCTTGGGAAGGCCCCACTTGCGGGATGGTGTCGGTCTGAGAACGGGAGGGAAATGGTGCTGAGGACATGCTGGCAGCCGAGTTGAGAGCGAAGGATCCCCTTGGGGCTGCAGCGGACGGGGTCCCTGCTCCCACCCAGGATGCGAAGGGACAGCGTGGGGACTCAGACCCAGCTGGCTGGCTGGGGGCAGCAGGGAGGCAGAGGCCTGCCCGAGGGTCTGTAGTGAGGCCGTGGGGCCACGGGGAAGCTGAGGGGAGCCGGGGGGAGGCAGGCGGCTGGCCGAAGCGGGGGCTGAAGGCAGCCTGAGGCGCGCTGAGATGGATGGAAAC
>VXBW01003930.1:1057557-1078200 GCA_013400375.1 Thinocorus orbignyianus | reverse complement strand
AAAAAAAAGAAAAAAGGGGGGGGCGGGTTAATTTTCTTCTCCCCCCCCGCCCCCTTTCTCAACTTCGTGGCGGGTTCTGGGGTCGCAGCACCCGCCTCCGCCCACCCACGGCCCCTTCCCCAGTGGGGGTCCCGGGCAGGGGCTCCCAAACTGGGGCGCAGCCGGGCAGGGGCCTGGCTTTTTCCAGCCTTTTTAGGGTGGGGGTTAATTCCGCAGGGAGATGGTTGTTGGAGCGGGCTGGGGGTGCGGGGGACTCTGCTTGGACTCCTCCGAAAGAAGCACGAAGTGCTGCTCCGTTTTTTTCTTTTAGGGACGTTAATAACGTCCTTTTTTTTTTTTTTTAAATAGGGCTCTGTAATGGTGTTATTTTTAAGGCCGGCTTTTTGTGCTTGGAGGATGCATGTAGAAGCTTTCTCCCTTTTATTTTTATTCTTAATTGCAGAGGTTTTTAAAACCGAAGGAAAATAAAAGCCAGTAACCGAATTGCCCCTGGCTTCAAGGAGTGCAAACCTAACACGCACCTTCAAAGGCGCTAGCAAAACTTGAGGGAGGGAAAAAATAATCTCTAAATGGAAAGTGCAGTTGAAGAGATTTAAAAAAAAAAAAAAGTTGCCCTGAATTGCCTGGGGTACGCTTGAAATTTCTTCTGGGCTGCAGAGCTGCTAGATGTGGTGTCCTTCCCCCCTGGCATTTGTGCCCCGAGCTGGAGCAGATTGCTAGAATACATTGTTCCTGGAAAAACCGCACCACACAGCCCCAAAACTCGTTTTATAAGAAGTTCCAGAAGGATAAAAGTACACCCCCCACACCACCCCCCACTGTTTCTATCCTCCCCAGCTTGTATAAAGCTCCTGCTTATTCAAAAATCTTGTTGCTGGGCTGATCTTACTAATTTTCTTATATTCTTGCAGGGGCAGGGTAGCTGTTAGGAGAAGGAAATCATGCACTTTTCTTCCTGGCCAGACCCGGGGCAGTGAAGG
The DNA here is from genome assembly GCA_013400375.1 of Thinocorus orbignyianus. Lineage (NCBI taxonomy): Eukaryota > Metazoa > Chordata > Aves > Ciconiiformes > Thinocoridae > Thinocorus > Thinocorus orbignyianus. The sequence goes on along the minus strand of VXBW01003930.1, from coordinate 1,077,220 downwards.
GATCTTCCTTCGGAAAGTTGCACGAATTGTGCGTGTTCCTGTCTGGATAATTTAGTATGGTTAATCAAATCAATAAAACCAAAGCAGAACAGAGCTAGGAGAAGGCTTTATGGGTTTGCTTTGCTATTTTAGCTGCTTCCTCACAGTACTTTTTTTAATTTTTTTTTTTATTCTTACTTTCAATGCTGAGCTGCCAAATGCACTGTATTTACCAGTGGTGTTTGGCTTTGCATTTCCTCCATCCATCCTACTGTTGCACAGTTGTTTTCCTGCCTCTTTTCTTGTTTTTTAAATGAAGTTTTGGAAGATGTGAAGTGCCAGCATTATTTGTAAGAGGGCCCCTACAGCATATGTACGTGATTTGTGTATACCCAAATGTCTGCACCCATCTGTGTGTGCTGATAAGGGGATGCTGTGGTTCTGCAAGGGTATATACCTTTGAGAGACTTCATCAGATATATAAATCTTTTTAACATGTTGTGGGTGGTGGGGTAAGTAGTGTGAATGTTTGCCAGATGTTCACATTGTCTTTCGCATGTAATTTCGGTTGGTAAACAGAAATCCCGTAACCGGAGCCTGATAGCAACAGACCTCTATACAACTAAACCCTTGGTAAACGATCGTGTGGCTTAAGAGAAGAAATAAAATCATGCTGTTTTCTTGCCTCAGTGGGCACATGGTGGGTGTTAAAACCAGCCGATTAAACACCTCCACCACCACCCCCAACTCTCTCCTCAAAATTCGCCGGAGAATGGTCAGCTGTGAAGTAGCAGCCGCTGAAAAGAAAAGCGTTTAATAGCATGCCCTCCCCTTCACAGAAGCAGACGGCTGTGTTTTTAAATGTGTTTACTGTCCCAGTTGTAAAGAATTAAATTTTAACACCTGCAACTAAGCTGGGTGTAAGTAGCACGGAGGCAGAGGAACGGGTTTCTCTCTCCGTACATGTGTGTGTGTGTCTCTGTGCTCCAAGTTGGGCACTGAAATTCCCCAAATTGACAGCTGCAAGTAGAGAAGGTTTCTAGCTCTGGGGCAAGGAGGGGTTTATTTCCCCTCTGCCTTGCAGGATGAGCCTAATAAAGCACATGGCTGGGTTTAGTATCAGAGGTGGGGGACGGAGAGAGCTCTGTATTGAATAAGATAGTTGAACCGAGCTTGGATCCCAGAAGCTGCTGGCTTTGGCTCAGTGCATCGCCTGGCTCGCACCGGCGGTGTGAGCCGCTCAGTGGTAAAGGCGATTTTCAAGCCATTCCTAAATTGGCTAATTCATCTCCCTTGTGTTAGGTCGGTGGCTGTTTGAGGCACTGGCATTTGAGTCCTAGCAGGGATGGTGGTGGGGCTGAGGGGGCTCGGAGGTGTGTGTCTCCCATTCCCTCCACCTCTGTCATGCACATGCCAGCCAGTGTGAATTTTGGAAAGTTGTTCCTTGTGGTGACATCCTAACCTCACCCTCCCCTCTCTTCTTCTCTCTCCAGGAAACATGCTTTAAACTGCCACAGGATGAAGCCAGCCCTTTTCAATGTCTTGTGTGAAATCAAAGAAAAAACAGGTAGGAAATCAATGCTGTTGGTTCTGTGTTATTTTTCTTTTTGTTCTTTGAGGGTTTTATTTCACAAAGTTTGTGCCCCATCCCCCCCCCGCCATGTAGCAGTATTTAAGTGGGGAGAAATAACTAGTTGGTATTTAATGCTTCTGGCAGTGGACTTGCATGATGCGGTTTGTGTCTGGAAGGGAAAATAGTGTGGTTTAATTTCTATTGTATAGACTCTTTTCATTTATTGCTTTTTTGCTGGGAGAGGAAAAAAAATCAAAACCCTTGCAATTTCTCTCTTGTTCTAGTTTCTTCTTTAAGACATAGCACTGTTTATTAAAAAAAAAAAAATAAAATCTGAGTACAGAGTAGGGGGTAAAACTTCAGCAAAATGAAAGCGCGCAGCTTTACTACTGTTACTATTCAGGTAAACTTAAAGGTTTCTTACTTTTTCTTTTTTCTTTCTTTCTTTTTTTTTTCTTTTTAGAAGAAAGGGTTAAAATGCCCTTGTCTGCCAGTCATCTAGGCTGGCTCACCTAAGAGCGAGTTGTCAGTTGCCTTTAGTGAAAGCAATATATTAGATTGTTAGTTACTTTAGGGTACTGTTGTTTTATGGCATGGGGTGTTCTTAGGCTTCTAAAGAAGCTAATGGCATGAGAGCATTGGTTCTGCCGTTTCCCACTTTCCAGACCTCCTACCATGTACTAACACACTTATAACACATCCCAGGGGGGCATTTAAATTTTAAAAGCAACAATTAAAAAATAGCAGTCATCAATCAAGGGTGATCTTAAACAACAGATGCTCAGGGAAGGACATTTAGCAACATGCACTGCTTATGTATTTGTTTGTTGGAATATATCTTTTTTCTCTTTTTATTAAATAAAGGGAGGAATGATGGAAATTCGGCAGGGTAGGGGGTTCATCTGTGCTGTTGGCTTTCTGAGCTGACAGGAGTTGATCGGCGGGCTTTTCCATGCTGATCTAGCTGCCTTGTTTTAGCACGCTGCAAAGTACTTGACTTCTCCCTCCCTCCCCTTTTATAACAAGGACTGTAACAGTCAATAATTCATATCTAAACCATATAAGCAAGGGCATGACATGAATGAAAGTGACAATAAATATGATTGCACACCCAGTTGATATACATTGATAGTTACACATAAAAGTGGAACTGCTTTCAGAAACCTGAATCTGGGTCTCTTTTTATTTTTATTTTTTTTCCTTTCTTAAATATATATAAAAAAACCTCATAGCATGAGCAACTGATTGCAAATACAATTACTTGACTCCTGCAATATATATAAAATGACTAAGAGGGCCCTTTGTTAAATGTTGTTTGTGCAGCATGTAGCCGAGACAAAGCACCTACCGATGGCATTCGGCTCTCTGAAGTCCTCACGGCTGTGTGGCCGGGTCTGACCTTCCTGAGGAGCCCTTCCTAATGGAGTTTCCATAATATCAAGCAGTGGGTTTGATATGGGAACCTCTGTAGAGTTTGTGTGATGTAACGTGAGGGAGCCTGCCTAGAGATAAATTTTATGGATGGTTTTATAGTCTTTCTTTGGGTGCCACCCCAGAAAAAGGATTCAGTGGATTCCTTTCCCTCTTCCCTCTTTCTCTTTTATTTTGTGTGAGCCAAATAAAATGTTTGCTTGCTTTTTCTCCCCATGTATTTGGTGCTGCGTACGTTGACTGTGCAGAGGTAATTTTTGGTGGGGTAACTGATTAGTCCCAGCTCAACTCTGCTATCGGTGCAGTCACAAAGTTAGGGAATGGAGAATCTGCTAGAATCAAACCTGGGGGGAAATCCAGGTGACCTCAGGGAGGCTGTGGGGTCCCGGTGAGCTGTACATATCCATGGAGCCTGGTGTGAAAATTCCTCTCTGAGAAGTAAAGTCGAGTGGGATGGTATAGGGGGGATCTTGCTGTTGGAAATAAAGGATATTCAGGTGTGAACTGGGGCTGTCTTACACTTTTTTTTTTTAAATTGTTGCTTATGTGCCTGTGTTACTTGTCTACGGGGCTGCTGTGCAGGGCTGTCTCGAAGAGGCTGGATTGGGATGGCTTTTGGAGCATTGTTTATCTACCCTCAGATAAGTTTACGGTGAATTATTTTACTTTGCAAATTCAAAGACCTCCTCCCTTCTCCCCCGTCTGTGTCCCCAAAAGTCACACTTTATAAGGAAGCAAATGACCAGATGGTTTTATTTATTTTTTTTTAAGTATTGCTTTCTGAGGCCAAAGCTAGGAGGAAGCTAGCCTTGTGTTTTCTGGGGCCGAGGGTACCGCCTTGCTTCTGTTTGCGTACTCCTTCCTCGCGGGCAGCAGCACGAAAGTTTAGCCAACTTCTCTCTTCCCGCTTTCCATTTTGCTTCCCAGATTTTTGTATGTGTCACATTTGAAATCCTGGTGATTGTTTGTGGTCACTGGTGGGTGTTTGAAAGTGCGTGCGTACATCTTCCCCCCGGCGTTATGATGTGCAGAAATGTGCGTTCAGTTACCCCGCTGCCTGATTTAAGTGACTCCAGAGCCTTACGGAGACTTTACCACCGTCTCTCACAACATTATGGCTAATATTTCATAGTGTTAACGTTGTCTTGAGCAAACTCAAAGTGTCCATAAAGTTCTTAAAAAAAGAGGTCATCTGTATTGGCCGAGGAGTTCCCTTTTGCACTTGAGCTCTTCAGTAATTTTAATGCGTTTATAAACACTTTTAAGAAAGATAATAAAAAAGGCTTGGTGGGTTGTCTTTTGTCTGCGACCTGGAGGTTGTTGCTTTTGGGGTGATTTTTGGTTTAAAAGTAACAAAAGAGAGACTTGAGAGGTTTGAGCCGAGTGGGAGCATGTAGGGAGAAAAAGATTGCCCCTTAAATATATGTATAAGTTGTCAGTGTTCATTCGGTGTGTTTTCACTTGCTGTTGGTCGCTTTGTTGCGAGGGAAGGGGCAGTACTGCCTTCAAATGGCTGGCTGGCTTTTTGGAATAATAATTATGGAAATGGGAGGCATTGTTGTCCTAAATACAACTGAATCCTCCGTCAATAGGGATTGAAATCGGAAATTGCATTGCTGATTTATAAAAAGTTTGGAGGCAGGGGTAGGGGCTCTGTCTTTATGTGGTTTTTTTTTTTTCTCCCCCGTTGTTTTTTTTTTTTCCTCTCTCTTGGTATGTTGTGTGTGGGTTTTTTTTTGTTTTTTTTTTTTTTAAGCTGTTCTCTGCCTGAGTGGAATAACTAAGCAGAAGAATCAGGCAAAGCGAACGCAGACGTGGGGTCCTTGGATGGCAAACTGGAAAATATCTGCTGTCAAAATGCAGCAGCATCTATTTCAGCTGTGAGCCTTTCCCAACTCCCATCTCGTTTGGCGGGGACCGGTGGGGAGAGGCTGAGCGCAGGATATATGACCGTTTAATCTGATTCCTCCTCCTTAAGAGCTTTTCCCGTCGTTTCACTTTCTTTGCTCTTTTGGGGGAGGTGAGGACGTCGGGCAAATTCTACTTCTTAAAAAGACCCTGACTTTGTATTTGAAATCCTCTGATTTTTATTTTCTTAACCCCCCTCACCCTTCTGTATTGAAGGAATTTAGGTTTAAAAGAAAAATGTACATACCACCAACGGAGGGAATTTACGAAGTGGAATATTTATAGACAGCACTGATTAGCTGTGCAATTGTTGTTGAATAATGGGTTTGTATTTTTTTTTTTAATTTTAGAACATAATAGCTATATAAGGTGCCTCTTAGCTACCTTTCCCTGTGCATTATCTTCATCAAACTTAACTCAAATCAGATCTTTGGAGGAGGTAGGATTTTTTCCCCCTTCTTTTCTTCCTTAACACCCCTTTGTTCTCTCCAGCTCTGTGTTCAATTAACACCCCCATCGCAGAACTGTAGTCTTTTTTTTTTTTACTGTCTGTTACTGTATTTCACTTCTGACACCTCTCTTATTATTCTTGCCTGCTATTTCTCTTTAATATAGCAATTATGATATGGGGTTTCTTTCTTTCTTTCTTCCTCCCTTCCTTCTCTTCCCCCTCTCCCAACTCAAGCCCCATTGAACAGCATGGGGAGAAGAGGGGCAGCAGTGGTGCGTGCAGTGCCAGTGCTTTTGGGGTGCAGGGCTGAGCTATAAGTGGGGTACTCTGGCAGTATGCCCTCAGATGAAGTTTTTTTGTGGAGCAGGATGGGGCAGCTTGCTCTCCTTCCAACCGCCCAAGCCATTGCTGTGGTTTCAAACCCTGCCCTCCTCCTTACCCTACATTTCCATCAAGGTTTCCCCAGGCGCAGGGGAGAGTTAAACACCCCGATTTGAATTTCAATGCAATTCTTGCACCTAAGGCTTCATTCTGCTGCTGCAAAAGCTCATAATGAAAGTGCTTGGGTTCCAGCCCGGAGGATGGGGTCCCACTCTGCTCTCTGCACGTCCAGCCCTCGCCTGGCTGTTCTCCCTCCTGCCCTTGAAAGGGGAGGAAGCCTTTGCTTTGGTATTTTTTTCTTTTTTTTTTTTTTTCTTTTCCCTCCAGTTAAAAGGTTTTGAAGGCAAAAGTGATGCTTTTCTCTCCCAGCCAGGCAGGCTCCCTATAGGGGCAGGGTCTGCCAGTTTGCTGATACGACTGCACTGGGGGGGAAGACAAACGTTTTGGGAGAACAGGGCCTCCAGCCGGCCAGAGGAAGCCTCTTTGCAGCTCAGCAATAAATTGCTTCCAGAAACCTGATGCCTTCAAGGGAGAGGAGGGAAGCGAACTTGCAAGGGGCTGGAAGGTAGGAATGGTTTGTGGGGAGAAGACAGCATCTGGGAGACCTTGGCTTGGTGGAGGGCTGTATTGCTGCAAGAGGAACAGCCACCTCTGGGGACTTGCTGGGAGAAGATGGAAACTAGTTCACCCTGATGGGAAGGGGGATGTGTCTCAGTACCTGGAAGAAGCAGCAGCTTTCTCCAGAGCACAGGGTCTTCAGAGTTGGAACTGTGACGCTACAATGTGTCCTTTCTCTGGCCTTTCCAGATCTAGTGCAGTGTTGTCCATCAGGAATCTGCCAGGGATGGATAGTTTTGGAGGAGCGTACTTGCAGGGAGATTTCTCTTTTTGCTTTTCAATTTTATATTTTATTCCTCTCCCCTGGTACCGTGTGGTTGGGGCTCTTTGAACGGAGCAGGCTTAATTAGTTTAATCAAAATTGGCCTCCTGCAAACCTCCAGGGAAGGAGGTGGGAAGCACAGGGCTGCTAGTGGGCTCTTCCTTCCACCTCCTCCCCCTTGGCTCTCCTGGCAAAGCAGAGAAACCAGTTCTGACTCCAGCACGACATTACTGTTCCTTAGGGACTCCCTACAATTTGGGGAGTACAAAACCTGCTTAGTTTTATTTCAAGGCTTGCTTTTTGTGGATGCTTGATATTGAGTAAACTTTGCTGTGATTGCGGTGGACCCAGGGAGATGCTCTTGGAAGGTCCCATTGCTCCCTGCCCCATCTGTTTGCTCCTAGGGGATGGATGTGCTTGTTGTCTTGCCCCAGATCCCATGTTCCCAAGTCTCCCAGACTTTACTTGTACCAGCTGTCCCCAGTAGCAGGTTTTGGGTAGCAGTGGCCATTGGTTGTGTGTCCCTGGAGAAGGAGAGTGCTGGGAAGGTGCTGTGCCTGCTCTTTGGATGCTGCCTGCTGACAGCACTTGGCCCAGTCAAGAAGAGGAGTGTTTGTGCTCATTAATGCCTGCCAGAAAAATGCCTGTATTAACCTCACATGTGTATAAGTAACAGCTAAGTAGAGCATCCTCACGTGAATTGTGTTAGGTGACATCCCCACTGCCACAGGTCTCTCTCCGCTCCGTCTCCACTCACCCCCAAATGGTTTTGGCAGCAGTCAAAGTGTTGTGCCTGAGTCCAGGGAAAGAGATCTTGTTATTTGGCCTTGTAGCTCCAAACGAGAAACTCAGAAGATCTTTCAGGCCTAAATTTCTCCGGGGAAAAATGGTTCAAGTTCCCTTATTTGAGACCTGCGAAGGGATTTCCCCCTTGGAGTGCTGGCTGTCTGTGAGCAGAGCTATTCTAAATGATCTCAAATGTTAGATTTATTCCTGTTAGCAGGCTTGCGTGCTACATGCCAGCCCTGGGTTTGAGGGCAGTGGCTGTAAACAAAACGCAGTGAAACTCTGAGACAATTTCATCATGGCTTTTTTTTATTTTTTCCCCCCTCGTCACAAGGAAATTACTACATGCAGCAATTCTTCAGGGGAGTAGGGTGGTGGGTTAAACGTAAGTGGTTTCGTTTGCAGTGAGATAGGCTAGTTTGTGCTGCTCTTGATGCTTCTACTGAATTGGAGCTGAGGATTTTGGCAGGGAGAACAGAGGAATATGGGAGGAGTCCTCTGTCTTTGGTTCAGCACCTCATTCGCCAGTTCCTCCTTTAATCCAGGAGTTGCTGCTTTCTCTACTAATAAAGCTCTGCAAAGGGTTTTGTGATTTCTTGGAAATGCTGCAAAGCATTTTACTTTTTTTTTTTTTCTTTCCTGCACTTGGAGTTGGGGTGCTTTGGGAGGCAGGAGAGCCTGTCCTATTTGCTCTGTATGCTAGAGGGGTGGTTTACACCTTGTGCAAAATACTACATACCTACTGAGAGCAGGGGATGAGTTTGCATCTGAAGATGTGATATTTTCTTTTTTCCCTTTTTAAATTTTTATAAAATTCTTGTCGTGCATTCCCATGCCAGTTTTCCTATACAGTGAGTTTCACCCATGCTTTGCTTTGTTTTTGGAGTTGCTGTGGGGAAGGTGGGCTGTGCAATCCTGGTTCCACAGACTCCAGAGCAACATGTCCCTGCTGGGCTTCACATTTTTGAGCTGAATCTTTGGGCTTCTGGATGCCAGGCAGGGAGAATTGATGCTGTCTTGTGCTGTAAGGGTGTGCATCATACAGCACCTAGCACAAGGGGGACTTGGGGCTGAGTTGGGGTTTGAAAGGAGGTAATGTGATTTACAGCAATGGATCTGGTTAATAATCTCCAGCAGCTTCTGTATACTCAGGGGCTGCTTGTATTCCCAGCCAGGTGTTTGCAGACCGGATCAATATGGCCCTATTTGCATGGGGCTGTCCGTAATCTAATAAACCAACCTCATCTGTGTCCTTTGCTTTCCCCGCTTTCCCCAAGCATCCCACCAGAGATGATCCCGGTCCGGTCAGACTGCGGGTGTTTCCTGTGGTGGCAGAAGCTGTTTGTGAACCATGCCTGGCCCCTGGGGTGCCAGTCTGGGGTCATATGTGGCATCCCAGTGCTGCTGGTAACTACTGGGTACCAAGGCTATGCACCCTGCCAGAGCCTGGGTTGTATAAACACCCTGGATTTTGGGTACCCTGGACATTTGTAGGTGCTGCATGGTGCTGTGCAGACTCTTGTCTTCCCCAGCATGCTACAGAGGCATCAACAACTGGGGATTTTCCATGAAATCCCTCCTCTTGCCATGTCGCCTTTGGGAGCATCTGCTGGGAAGCTTGTTTGAAACCAAAAATGATGGTTTTGCAGGCCAGGCGGTCGGCAGCTTCTGCTGAAAACTGTCTCAGAGGCGTTGCATCCCCCGAAGACTTAAATAATACAAGGTGGTGGGCGGTATAGGGATAAATTACAGAAAGCCGTGGCCTGAGGAGGCTGTGGGCTGAATACATTAAAGCGTGGTGTTGTCAGGCTGGCGGTGGGGCTGGAGAGGGACTCGAGTGATGCTTTCTCTCGGCACTGGGGGATTGGCTGGGCTGGAATTGATTGCTTTGCAATTGTGTCGATTTAAATAAAAAAATAAATAAATAAAAGAAAAAGAAAACCCCTGAACCACTGAAGAATTAAATTTCTTGGCCTTGTCTTTGTGAGCCCTGCCCCTGTATTTTTTATTTATTTATTTATTTAAAGCTGGAACTGAAAGCCACCTTTACTGACTCCTTCTTGAGGTAGCGAAGGCGAGGCGATGAGAACCGGCAGCCCTGATGGAGGGGACGGCTGCCAGGAGAAGCCGCCTCGCTGGTTGGCCGTGCCCGCTGAGGAGCGGTGTGCTGTCGCTGCTGCTGCTTGTTTTAGGGAGGTTGCCAGCGTGGATAATAGAAATCCCCTCTGACACCTTGAGCGAGCAGCACGTTGTCACTGTCCTCTCCCTGCTCAGTCTTTTATTTTTAGGAGAAGCCTTACCCAAAATAGCTTTTTTTGCTTGGCCTAAGCTGACGGACTGTTCCCCCATCACTCCCCTGTTGGTTGTTTTTGTTTTTTTTTTTAAATATACTGATAAATTGAAAACCCTTGGAACGGCCAGTGCTGTGAGGAGCCACACTAATCTAAAATGATAACTTTGCCATTTTACTTCAGCCTTGGTGAAAAACGAGCAGAGCTGCCTTTGTAAGTAGGATCACCCTGTTTAAATGCTGGTGGCTGGATTTTTGTTTCTCGCCCAAGTGCAAACCCGGAAACTCAGTTCATCATTTCCATGTCCCATTTTTGGTTTTACAGGCAGCATTTTGTAATGCCGTGTTTGGCTCAGCCTGGCTGGCCTGCCTGTCCTCGTTATCAGAAGAGGAAAATCAAGTTTCTCTTTTGGTTGGATAACATTTTCAAATTCCAGAGTGATGTCGATTAGCAGAATTAGCAGTGGCAGGTTAACCAGCAAAAATACCCTTCCAGTTGAAAAATGTTTGTTGCTGGCTGCTGCTTCTTTACTAACTCCAGTGGTCCCGATCCCAAACATGTCTCCGCAGCACGGGGATATTTCTCTCTTAATTCAGCGCAACTGTTTCCTTTGACATCTGATATTTACAAGGCTGGAGCCAAAATGAAAGCAAATCTGCCCATAACTCTCTGAAATGTGCCTTTCTAATTTCAACATTAATGTTTCAAAACCCAAGCTGCTAGTTGGGTGTACCTTTGCTTGTTTACACACATCCGATTTTTTTTCCCTGTGCAGTGATTCTCTAGTGAAACATTAAGAATGATACAATGCCTGGAGTCTCTGGATGGATTGGTCTCCAGCTTTAAGCTTTGAATTTGACTTTTAACTCTAATTCTCTAATTTTAAAAGGTTGCAAGTGTTTTAACTTGGTCTTTTTTGATCGGGGTGTGTGTGTTTATATGCAAAATTATTATTGCAGTAATTATTGCAAATCCCTAGACAGAGGCACAGTTCACAGGGTAAAAGAAATGAGTTGGAAGGTGTCTCAGCCATCAATCTCAAATTTATAGTATAGGACACAGCCTCCTCGGTATGTTTTGTTTGAAAGCTTATGCTTTCCAGAAGGGCATTTGGTCTTGTCCAGTAAAGTTGCAGGCAGTGGGGCAGGCTCCACCACCCTGGTGGAAGTGGTGTTTTGAAGGGTTTATGACCCTTGCTTTGCAAGGGGTTGTCTATTTATTTCTGATCTGAATTTATGAAGCTTCTGACCGCCGTGTTGTGCTGTTCATGTGCCTGCAGAGCGTGAGGAGCCTGCCACGGCTCTGCTCCTGGAGCAGTTGTACATTGTGGGGGGAGCAGGTGGCAAGAATGGGGTTTTCAGCAAATGTATTATTCCCCCAGAAAATCCTGGCTGTTAGATCTGGTCAGCAGATGTGGAGCGTCGATTGGTATCGGTGGTGGGAAGGCGAGTTGCAATATACTTTGCTAATGGAGAAAAACCCGAGGAGCAGTTCCCTGATTTACGCTTCTGGTGATGTGAAATGAAGCCATCTGAAGCGCTTTGCGCAGCAAGCTCTTAGCAGACTGCTTCTTCCTCCCTACTTCATGCAGATTTTTCTGAAGAGGCTGATTCTCTGCTCTGACTGGGTGGGCAGATGTGGCTGAGAGGGCACGGACCCCTTAAATGCATCCAGAGGCACAAAGCATGGAGTGTAGGAGCAGGGAGAGAGCAGAGCCCGCTGTAGCTCGCTCCAAAGCCCTGGTGCAATTCTGTCCCCAAGTGGCTGAAAAGGTCATTTAGCGCAATAGCAAATGCTNCCCCCCCCCACTTTCTCAAATAGTTAAATTAGCATCGTTGCTCTGATGCGGGAGCTTCTGAAAGGGGCATCCCAAGAAGGATTATCAGCAGGAGCGTCTGGGCCTGGGCTGTTCCTCTCCCGAAGGTCCCCAGCTGCTATTTGCACATCCCGGGGTCTGACTGTGGCTGGCATTTCCCCTGTTCAGTGGAATTTACTTTCTGCCTGGCGAGGGCAATGGTTAACATTTGCGCACCTGGGCTGCTTAAGCTGCAGAGGGGCTGGGGGATGCGGCGGAGAAGGTCAGGGGTCTGTGCTTTCCTTATGGGCAGAAGGGAGCAGAGAGAGAGAGAGCAGCTGATGGGTACCGTGTCCTCTACCTAGGCAGCAACCAGGAGGGGAAAAATGATGTTATGTAGCATGATGGTATCTGGGCCCTGCTCTGATGTTGAGTGGTTGCAGAGTTGCCTCTGGCTATGGAGAACTTAGACCCTGCTTGGATTCCTCTTGTTGTAGGTGGATTGGTTGGGCAGCCAGGGTTTGGGCAGTCACGGTCTGGGCAGCTGGTACTTGGTTGGGTTTTATTGTGACAAAGGGTGCTATATTTCCATTCAGATAGGTTTGCGGTGTGTGCCCAGGAGGTGCACTACCTCAGGTGGGATTTTTCCTTAGAAATGGCTCTTCTGCATCCAGGTCTAGAAAGCCATGGGATCCTGGCCCTTGGGGGTAGGGTAATGTGCATCAGTACAATGGCATGGACGGAGCTTTAGGGAGACTATCCCAAGGGCAAGTGAGGATTATTTACCGTGAAAAACCCACAAGTGGTATGGAAGGAGGTAAGACACAGCAAAGGGTAGTGGTAGGGGAAGTCACCAGTCCTTCCATGCTTCTGAGGCAGGTAGCAAAGTCTACATGGGTGGAAAGACGGATTTTTGTTTCCTTTTCTCTGCCATCTTTGATTAGGCTTTGGAAATGTCCTTTGTCAAAGGCAGCATGCCCAGCTGGCTGGGTGCTTGGGAGGCTAACAGCCAGGGGCCAGGGCAGAAGGTGAGTGCGGGGAGGGCCATGATGGCACGGTGCTTCCAGCCCCAACACCCTGTTGGGAGCTGTGGGCATGGCTGGTGGAGTGTGCTGGTCCTGCATGCTGAGGCACGCAGCTGTGGGCAAGGTGGACCTGCTTCATCATATGTAGGCTGTGACTGAGAAAGGAGATGTGCAATTAGAAGAGATCTCTGCGGTACGTGTTTGAAATGAGCTCCAGTAGGATAATTTTTAAGCTCTTGTTAAATCAGAAGGCTGTCTGCTGATGAAGAGAGAAACTGCTTGTGCAGTGGGTCTCTACACATGCCGTATCCCCTCTTCCTGGTTTTTAACCCTTCAAGAATGCCAGGTCTGCTACTCCAGAGATGGCTGGGTTCCCATCAGCATCTTGGGCAGTGATACTGTCTTCCCTTGGGCAGCTCTTTCCAAGGATCTCCTCAGCCTCTTGCCCATTACATGTAGTCAGTAGCCTGCTGTGCTGCCTTCCTCTGGCTGTATCTCCTCCCTCTATGCAGACCAGGGGAAGCTCAGTCCTGTGGCTCTCCAGAAGGGCTCTCTTAGGCACAGCGAGGAGCGTGGAGGAGACGTAAATGAAGAACAAATGAGAACCATATAGAGACAAATGGGAATCAGATTTAGGAAGCAGACGAGACAACCCTTTGGAAGGGGCAGGGGGGCTCTTTGCTTTAATCAGTCTCCTTGAGTTTCAGGCAATAATAAAGCAGGTCTTCTTTTACCTTCTCTTCCTCCACCCCCTCCCTCTTTCGTGCTCTTCCTCGTACTTTTGCTGTTCCCTTAACAGCACTGGATCTAACAGCACCAGCATTTCCTCCCTGAGCTCCTACCTTCTGCAAATGGGATTGCTGACCAATCTAGCTGACATCTTGTCCCATTTTTTTGCTTCTCTCTCTGTCTGGTTCTTAGACTGCTGGGGATGGGTCTCTCCCACCACCAGAGGAGGGAGCTTTTTGGACTTTTTGGAGTGGATGGTAGAACAAACTCCTCCAAATGGGCTGAGGTATTCTCTGTGGAGTTGATTTGTCCTGGCACATTCTGCGTGTACTTCCTAGGCAGTCCTCAGGGACTGGCCATGCATGGAGGAGGTCAGAGTATCTCCATTGGAGGTCTTGGGCAGTGCCTCTGAGATGCTTGAGTTATGTCATGACATGTACTCCTCTGGGACATGGTGGTGGCTGCAAGGGAGGACCCTGCCTTGCCAACTTCCGTGGACTGGTTGTTTCCCTGCAGAACTGTGCTTCTTTCCCTGTCTTCCTCCTTTTTTTTTTTCTTTTTTTTCCCCCCCCCTGGTCATTGTCTTGGTGCACAGCAGGTGGATTTTGGGAGGACTGGGGCTGTGTGTAGCTGTGTGTCTGTGAAGTTGAGCTTCTGATTCCTTCTAGTTCCAAGAATCTTGGTGATGAATAATCATCTTCCCAAACAGAGAAGCCAGACTGGAACTGGAATTAGTGGTTCCTGTGACTATCTCTGCAGCTCAGTCTCCTGTGCTGGGCACTACGCAAGGGATAAAGTTTCTCCCACCTTGAAGGGGAAGGTGTGTCTGTCCTGTGTGTCGCTGGGTGCCCAGTTAGGGATGTTTCTCCAGTGACTTCTGTGGCTGGACTGCTGTAGCACATAGGGCTGTTGTGTCCCAGGCAGAGCCTTCTCATACAGAGTTGTTTTTCTAGTTGCTGGTGGCTAGTAGAGAGATAAGGGATCTGAGGTAACCTCCGGCATGTACTAGTGGATTGCATTCAGGTGCTCTCCTGAGTTTTGTAATGGTCTGAATCTGTTCTACATAGGAATCCCATCCTGGAGAGTTAAGTTCACCCACTCTGCTGGTGGTGAACAGCATCCAGTATGACCCTTGGATTTCCAACTTACTCAGATAGAGACTCCTAAGGTGGCAGAACAGTGACTGTGTTCCCAGGCAGCCTGTGGGACTGTTGGGTCCCCTCTCATGTTCAGTGGGTGGTGCTGGTGCAGGGTGGTGGAGTAGTTTGTCCGGGGCACCCTCTCAGCTCCGGTGCTCAGCAGGTCTCTTATGAACGCTGCAGGATTGTGCATACAGTTGTAATCATTTTCCTGTGTGGCTTTGCACATCTCGTGTGTAGGCTCTGACGATAATCCTCAATGGAGCCTGTGTCTGATCCCAGTGCGGGCACCTTAGCTGCTGGGCAAAAGCCATTTGAGACAAAATTTGTGGTGGCTTTGCTGCCCAGGAGGGGCTGATTTAATTAATGTTTGCAAGACTTCCACAGGGCTTTCCAGTTGCAAACTGGTTTGGCTTTGCTCTGAAAAGCAGGATGAAGCAAAGAAGCCAAGTGTGCCTTGCAGTGGCTTTCCCAGGTCCGTGAAGTCAACATGAGGGAAATTGCCTCCATTGCAGCACAGGGTGAGCCTCATCCCTCGTTTAGCACAGCAGAAAATCATGGTTGTAAACCTTCAGCCTGATATGTATGTAACTGTACTGTGGGCAGTTGTCTCCCCCAGCTCATGCAGGTGGCTGCCAGGGGAGCACATGGGTGCTTCAGTGCCCTGGCCCTGCTTGCATCCCAAAGTGCCCCATCCTACGCTGTATTTCGTCTTTCCATGCTTCCAGAGAGGTCTGTGTGCAAGATACTTTTCATTGCTGCCAGCAAGCTTCCCTTTAATCATGCCACAGTCGGGCTTTAAAAAAAAATTTTATTTTATTAGGAAATTCCCATTTGGTTGCTTTAAAAAGCAAGCCCTTGTGGCTGGCCCCTGGCCCGCTGCTAACAGATTTGTTTGAGAAAAGGCTGCGTTGGCATCCTGCTTTATTGAACATGCCTCCTGGGAAGGCAGTTTGAATATCCTTCTGTCTCCTCGGAGCAGGGAGCTCTCAGGACTGCCTGCCGCCATGGGGATGGGGAACGCTCTCCTCTCCTTTCCCTTTCCCTCCCACCTCTTCCCCTTGTTCAAGCCTCCCTTTTTTTTTTTTTTTTCTTTTTTTTTTTTTTTTTTTTTTTTTTTGAGGAGAGAGAGCGCTATGCACGGTGCATCCCACTCCATGCGCCTTTTCTCTTTCCCCACGGAGTTCATCCAAAGTTCGTATCCAGACGATGAACAAAGTAGCTCAGACCTTTTCCTGACTCCTCACCCTTTGTCCTCATCACTTAGTGACAGACAGGAATCAAATGCCACAGACATGCTGACGGGACAGGGCTGTGTGAAAGTCCTTGGAGGAGGAGGAGTGGAGCAGTGCTGGGTAGATGGGGGATTCATGTTTAAACTCTTCTCCCCCTCCCTGGGTAAAGAGCAGAACTGCTTTTACTTGGAAGGGCAAAGGGGAGGTAGTACAGCTTTTCTTTTCTTTTTTATGATTTTGGTGGGGTTTTTTTTAGTTTTTTTTTTTTTTTTTTGGCAGAGGCCAGTTAAATTTGTAGTGACAATAGATATAGGGAAGAGGGACCGGATGGAGTTAGCCTGGGTGTTTAGCACTGGGTGTGCCTCCTGTCGGCAGCAGGGGAAGGAAGGGTCTATGGGCCATCAGGGGTCAGAGGGATGGAGGCTGCCAGTCTGCCTGCGTTGCCTCTCTGCTGGAACAGGAGGCTTTGCCATAGGGATAAGGGGGTGCACAGTCCCAGTCCCCATCCATTTATAAAGGCTGTATTGCTCTGGCTTTGTCTTTCGTCTCATCAAAAAAGGTGACTTGGTCTTCCATCTCACCTGGCTTCAGGGCTCTCCTCTGGGTGGTGGGTGGTACCCCAGTCAGGGTGCAGGAAAGTGGGGTTTAATATCGGGAGCCTCCTTGTGCATCTGGGCAGCTGCTTGGGTTGGGCTTTCGCTACTACCAAAAGCTTGGAAGGGACCATTTCCTGAGCTGGTGTTCAGGGTGCTCAAGAGACATGGTTCAGTCTGTCAGGAAGGGAAAGGAGCAATTTAGCCTGTTTGTTCGTTAGCACTTGTCTAACTCATTCAGCTGTCAGAATTGGGATGACTCCTGATGCGTATTTATTCCTCTTCCAGATGTCCTCCCCACTATTCCTCTTCTTTCGCTTTTTTAATGAAAAATAATGGTGACTGAACGTCTGGAGGTCCCAGATGAGGAAAGGATGGCAGCACTTCATGGCAGAGATTTTGTGGGGGCTTTTATGAAAGTTGGGTTGACTGCAGCACTGAGTTTGGCAGAGGTTAGAGGGTAAGGATCTCAAGCCTCCAGGGAGAGGAGGTCTCCACAAAATATATATGGTCACCCTTCACTCAGCTCCTCAAGAGGTTTTGTGATCCTGCAGAGAGGTGGTAGGCCAGGGCTCTGCTTCAGACCTGGATCTTCTTGTGGCCAAATGCCTCACATTTGTCTGGAAAGCAAGGACCAGTCTCCTAAGGGGATCCTTCTGATGCAGACCAGTGGCTACAGCCTCCTGTAATACGTTATCTGTTAAAATATCTGATGTGGTGCAAGGCAAGGGCCAGGGGCTTTGCCTGCTCAGGGCCACGCTGTTGGCAGGGAGATGTGAATATCCCTTTATAGACCAGCTCTATGCCTGGCTGTCAAGGCATGGGTGTGTGATTGGGCAGGGAAGGGAAACACTGCTCTCCAAAAAGGACCTGTGAAGGAGGATTTACATTCGGTCCTTAAGTCCTGGGAAGTGTGCTGGAAGCTGTGGATTGAGAGGAGGGTTGCTTGTGTTCAATTTGCATGTGGACAGACTGTTGATGGCTTAAATGAGCAAGAGCAATGTTATCTTTTTGCATTGACAGAGGAGAAACCAAATTGCTCAGCAAGTCCTGGAACTGAGTGGGGAGCTGGGGTGACCAGCTCACCCCAAGGCACGGCAGGTTGAGTTTCTGTCCCCAGCCCTGGCTGCAGTGGTCCACATGGCTCTGGCCACTCTCATTGAGCCTGCTGCTGGGGCCGCTTGCACGGGTCATCTTGGAGGCAGCAGGAAGGGGCTGGGGAGGTCCAAGTTTTGCCTTCTTTTGTTTGCTGATTTTGCAGAGCTTGCTGATCTGGGCCCTGGCCAGCTTGTCTGACTCACGGGAATCATCTCACGAGTCTCCTACACCCTCCATTACCTGATCCGAGCTCTCACCACCGTGCCATTGCAGAGCAGGGAGCTGTGCATTTGTGCAGCTTGTGTTTGTCACAGGCTGCTGCAGCGTGTGGTGCTGGAAGGGACCAGAGCCTTGTATCTCTTTTGTCACCCTTTGCAATGCATGCTCCCTTTGCTAGTGACCATCTTTCCTGACCCCGCAGATGGTCTTCGTAGAGACATTTGCTCTCTTTGAGAGGTAAAATAGAGATCTTCTTGCTTGTTAAGAGCAAGCTTGGTGGCTTGGTTCATTCCCTGTCCCCTGTGCTGTGTTGCTGGTAGCAGTATTGGGTGCTGTAGGAGGTGGTTTGGGGGGAACGCTTTCCTATTGCATGGTTGCTCTAGGGTTCCTGTGTTTCTGTTCATAAATGCAACAGGTTGCACTTGGAGGAGGATTGTGGCAATGAGGGAGAGTTTTTACCATCCACAGGCTCCTTCCAGCACTGCTAGTCTTTGGTAAATGTAGTGGGTCAGCAGGAGGGTGACCACAACCAAAACGCCATGCGCTGATGCTGCAAATCCTGGGGTCCCTGTAGAGCAAAGGCTGGGAGTTGCACTTGGAAATCCCCCCCCTGTTGCAAGCTGGGATGTCTCCTGGAGTTCATGGCTTGCCAGTCCTGCTGTGAATTTTTTGCATGTGGCTTTACCTCCTCACCCTTGCAGGGAAGTGGCTGGGGCGTGTTCTCATCCAAACCTCATACCCCTGTGAGGTGCTTGGTTTGGCAAAGGGCTGCTGTTGCGTCAGGCCAGGCTGCACCCAGTGAATGCGGGGGGAAGGTCCCTGTGCTTGCAGCAGGAGCATTACTTAGAAACAGTTTGAGATTGTGGCTCCTCTGGGAGCTTGGGGAGGTCTGTGTCTTTGTGGCTTGTTTCCACGTGCCACATATGAATTTCTCTCCCATGGGTACTGATGACTTGACTTTCTGGACTGTGGCTGCCAAGCCATGTGTGATGATGTGCAAGTGGTTTGCATCTTGTATTAAGTTTGTAGGTACCTTGTGGAGAGCTTAGGAGAACAGGAAGGTCTGGTTTGATATGATCAGGGAGTTGCATCCCCAGTGAGTTCCTAAGGAAAAGGTGCCCGTGAACAGCCTGGCCTGGTATGGTGGCAGGAGTGTATTTTTAGGCTCTGCTGAGTGATGTTGGGGTAGCTCCTTGTATGGAGGTGTTGAGGTGCCTCACCTGGCTGCTCCCCTGTGGAGAGGGGGTCCTGGGTGCTTTGTGCAGGACTGGGTGGTGTAGGAGTAGTACTCTCCCTTCTCTTGGAAGGGTTAAGTGAGCAGCAGAGTACATGCCTCTGGGACAATGGCTGGGGTCTGGGTGCAGCCTGTTGCTAAAAGAGGAAGGTGATGTTCTGAAAATGCCTTGCCAGGTGACTTAGGCACCACCATTTTACTACCTTTTCAGCAGAGGTGAAGTCCCAGGGCTGCTAAAAGTTAGCCACTTATTTGTGGTTGTGGGGTTCACCTTTGGCAGGAGTCTGTGTGGGTCACTGCCATCAGAAGGCATTTGGGATATGCAGGATCTTTGCTGTCTGCCTTAATACGTTCCCTGTTGTAGGTCTCAGCCTCACTGAGCGCAACAGTGTCCCACAAAACGTGTGATGTGTGCTGAGCTCTCCTGCCATCTCCCCCTACCCCACTTGCCTCCTCCATGACGGTGCCTTTGTCAACCAGCCAGAATCCCACAGCGCCACAGCCAGCCTCCCTGAAGTGCCAGTGATGTGGTATTCGGGTCCTGGCCCCCCTCCCTGCCTCTGCCCCAGCATTTATCAGCAACCTCCCTTCCCTTCCAGCCGCCAAATTCTTTCTCTGTGTCGTCATCCTTCGGCCAGAAGCCGCCCCGTCCCCGCTCTCTCTCCCTCCCTCCCTCCGAAACCAGCCCAGAACTGCTGGGCAAACATTTCGCCTGTTGTTATTACAGTATTCCCATCTGCATACTTAGTCATAAACCCCTTTTAATTCCAGCCTTTTTCTGGGGCGGGGTTAAGAGTTCAAACCCATCATTTTTCTTTTGGGGCTGTAGGCTTACAAAAGCAGCCCGCGGCGAGATTGTTCGGGAGGATGGGGCCCGAGAGTGAGTTTAGGGGGAGGGGCAGGGGGCTGTGGGGAG
>VXBW01003930.1:1023407-1057551 GCA_013400375.1 Thinocorus orbignyianus | reverse complement strand
GGCTTGCACACAGGGGTTCTGGCTGTGTGGCCCCCTCTCCCCAGGGAAGGCTTTGGATGAGGCTTGTGTGGGGCTGGCCACAGCAGGGGGGGTGCTTTCTGCCAGCCCCCCTCCTTTCCCCTTCCCGCGGCTTGCTGGGAAGCCAGAGGTGGATGGGACTGGCCCCTTTGTGGGGAGGCGATGAGTCAAGGCATGCTGCTGCTGGTCTTCCGTGGTTTGCTGGGGTCTTTGGATAACAGAGCACTGGAAGCCAAGGAGGAACATTCCCAAACGTGCAGGGAGGGGAGCAGCTCTGGCGCTGGGTGAAAGCCATTCCAGGAGAGCCCTTCAGACGCAAAGCGATGCTGCTGATGTTTCAGTGATGCAAAGGATGCTGCTGCAGTCTCTTTGCCCAGCTCACTGTGTCCTTACTTTAGAAAGCTGTCCCCTCCTCGCCTAGGATGGTGAGGGTTCTGTGCTCACCTTCCACCTTGTACAGGCATCCCTAGGGCTGGGTGAGCCCACATACCTCTGCATTTCTCCCCAAAAACAATGAGGCTCTTGCTTGTGATCCTACCTGGACTTAGTTGGTGGTTGTAGTAATTTTTCCCCCTCCTGTTTGGAGAATGGCTGCTTTTAATTCCCTGTGTGGCAGGGATTCCTGAATGCTGGCACTTCCCACAAGCTCAGTGCCACCCCATCATGAGGTCTTCTTGCCCTCCATCTGCTTTCCTGTGACCTGGGAGGGGGGAGTGGCATAAGGCTCATAAGGGCAATGCCTGATTCCTGTGTACGGTTTGGTGTCTGCATCCTGCCTCTGCCGCTGCCGTGGAGACCCCAGACAGGATGGTGAACTGGATTCAGGGAGAGGTGCTTCCTCCTCCCTCTCACCTGTTGCGGATGCCACATGGCACCCCTGCGAGATGGGGTACAAACCGCTGCTTGTTTATGGGCTTGAAAGGCATTGGCATCTTCATGTCTGTAGGCAACATAAGGCTTCTTTTTTACCCCCGCCTCCAAATTAAAAGGTCTGGAGGACGAAAAGAAATAATTGTATTTGGGTTGACAAAAATGCTGTACAAATTTGTGCAGCTCAATTTCCCAACATGTTTCAATAAAGTAGACTCTCTTGCTTTGCTTTTGGGAAGCGTCAAAAAAGATGGAAACATCTCATATTTACTTTTTTGAAATTAAGCATTTGCCTTTTTAATTAAAAATATTTATCTGAAATTTTACTTTAGTTTTGTATTGCACGTATCTTAATGACAAATCCACTTTTCAAGGATGCTGTTTAGAGAAAATCCTGAAAGAACGGGTATTTAGGCAAGCCTCAAATTACTCAAATGCAGGAATACCAAAGAGAAGTTTGTAGGAAAAACCTCCACTTCTCCCAGTATATCCTGCTGTTGCAATCATGCAGCCACAGATCCACAATGTTAGCCCATTTTAACTGTGGGATGGCGTATCTTATGTAGGATGTTGTCCTCCTGGTTTTCTTAGATGTGTGGACTGAGGGTTTTGTGTCTATGGAAATTGAACAGCCACAGGAAAATGACCTAAACAGCATGCTCAATGCTTTTAGCAGATCAGGTAGAGGTTTTCTTAAAAGCTTGCTCCTGTGTAGGTGGGCACCATGATGTCGCAGGTGGTTAGAGTTGCAAGGCTATCCTAGGCAGGATGAGTGGTCTGAATTTACATCTAAATTACCTTTAGTGGGTGATCCCATGAATTGCCTTCAGAGCTGCACTTCTAGATGGAGAATTTTTTATTTTTTTTTTCCCCCGATGTGGATGCTGGATGGTTATTAAGCTGTAGAGGGAAAGGAGCTTGTCACACAAGAAATTTGGGTTTAGCCCCCAGTAACTTAATGTGATAAGAACCTGCACACATTACACCTGCACTTCACTGCTTGCAAAACCAAGGGTGAAAGGGGAAGGGCCCCTCTCTGAGCAAAAGCGACTTGTGAGCCTTTCTGCACGCCTCTGCCGTGGGGAGCGGGTGGAGCTGGAGGGTTTGTGAGGACTTTTTCCAGCTGTGAGCACGCCCGAGATTGTGAGCGCGGGGCTCTGCCTACCTGCCCTCTGCGTGCTTGGCAAGCTGCAGCTTGCAAGGCATGGTGGGTCCTGCAGACAGGCTGCGCTGCTCGCCACAGCCTCCCCCTGCTGCTGTGAGCAACTCATGGCCAGCCACCCAATTCCTTTGCCTTTCTCAAGGGGTTCTGATCTTCCCCCCACCACTGCGTGGAGTTTTGGAAATGAGTTTTCCTCTCTCGTGATCAGAGGCAGTGGGTTCTTTGAGCTGCGCTGGCTGCTCAGAGATGCCCAAGCAGAGGCTTTGCCAAGTGCACACAGTGTTCATTTAGACCTGTTTAGCAGGAAGCTTACGTCTCAAAAAAGGACTGGCTGGTGTAGGACAGGAGAGCAGGCTCAGCTCTTGCGCAGGAGCCAACAGGAGGTATAGGTTTGGTTTCTGGGCACAACACGTTGTTGAGTGATGCTGGGCAACTCAGTCTACCTCCCTAATAGTCTGCCTGCATGGCAGAGACATCTATAGCTGCAGATCTTATGGCTCTTTGATGGACTAAAGCAGCTTGGGTTGTTGCAGAGAGGGGTTGTTGCCTGTTGTCCTCTGCCTGCAGCCTCGTGTTGTGCAGTGAGGGTCTGGCTGGATGGTGTGAGTCACACGCCTTTACTGGCGGGGACTGGGTGGGATATCAAGCTGGAGAAGTGCACTGGTAGATTTAGGTTTGAGTTTTCTTCTGGGAAACCGAGACAACTGATCTTGGAAGTGTTTGAAACCTTTGTCCACTTTCACATCTCCATCCTCAGGATTTAGGTATTTGCAGATGTTGCTTCATCCAGAGTGCCAGGGCTGTGCATTGCAACACTATCTACCTCCTGCACAGAACTGCCCCCAAAAGGAGAGCTCATGCGTGGAAAGGCACTGGGGCTACATGATCAAGAAGATTTCATTACATGAAATCTTGAAGATTTCATTACATTGGGATGAATTGTATGCTGTTTGTACGCAGTTTTACATTCTTCTGCAGACAGGGGCTGAGCCTGCCCTTGGAGTTAGAAAAAACGTGGAATATGCACGCTCCTCCTCTTCCCGTCTCTTTCTGGGTTTTGTATTGTGAGAGGGCTTGTAAGACTTTTTCCCCTCTCCATGCTCACCTGTGCCTTTTGCCCTTTCTACTGCCCAGTGCCTTAATTACAGCTGTTGAAATGGCGTGCCAGTAAATCTTGGGAGAGGTTGCCCCTGTCACATGCCAGCCATGGGACGGGGGACACGCCGTCCCAGCTCCCTCCTGACTACGAGCACGTTCCCATTGCTCCTTCAAGCTCTCTCCCTCTCCTTAACGTGCTGCTTGTGTAATTGTTGGCTGTTTGTCTGCTAATGATTATAAATTAGCGGCCAAGTGTATAAAAAGTTAATGAAGTTCTGTCGGTGGAACCATTACGCCTTCCCAGGCTGGCACGTACAGGTTGGCCGAGCCGGTAAGAAAAGCCAGACACTGAGTCCGGCCTTTCAGAGGATCAGGTTTCAGCTTGCTCGCTCTTTCCTGCTGTGTTTTTTCTTGCTGGATGGAGCCAAAGTTGAGCGCTGGGAATGCCAAAAGGTGGCAGGTGATATTTTCTCTGCTACAGAGTACAGAATCGCTAACACGCTTGCGTGCCCTCCACTATTCCTTATTTCCAGTCCTCTTGTTCCACTGTACCAACCACATCAGCTACCCCTTCCTGGGTATTTCAGATGTGGGGTCTGAAGACTGCCCAGACCTCCTCAGTTCTGGCCTGTGGCAGCTTTTCTTTTGTACTTGATTTCTTGGATGGAAACCAGACATCTCAGATGCCTTTAGCTGCCTTCCCTTTTGAGCATCTCACTGTGACAGGGCAAGAACAGCCTCTTCCATCACAGTGCTTGTGGGCAAGGTGTAGGAAGGGTATTGGAAGAAACAGCATGATCTTACAGGTATAAATCTTCCTGCTACAAACCTTCCACCTCTTCCACCTTCCCCCCCCCTCCCCCGTCACTCAGAACTTGGCAGGACTGTGTGCCTTGGTTTTCTCTGGGTGGAGGCAGGTTTGGCTTACTAAAATGAGCTGAGTGGCTCAGGGTAAAAAAAGCGATGGAGAGAAAAGGTGTACTCCTTGCTGCATGTGTGAGTGACATTTTTGGAGGTGCCTCTCAGGCTCTGGCATCCCTGTGCTCTGGAAGAGCTATGGAAACTTGGCAGCGGGGCTGTCTTGTGTCATCCTCATGAAAATTCAGTTGAATTGGGAGCAGATACCCGGCTGCTTGACAGGTCTCTGAGGAGCCCATTTGACGTTTTGGCAGCCAAACCCTGGAGAGTGGCTTGCTGCCCCAGAGTGCTGCAGGCTGATTGTCCCCTCCGGTCTTCCTTGGTGGAGACTTTTCCTGGGTGCCAGCTGCTTTGGAGCGGGAACAGTGGGGAAAACATGGCTTGTAGGAAGCTCCTGGGAGACAGGACAAGGTCTGCAGGATGGAAGAGACTGTGGGATCCTGCCAGCCAGTACCTGGCTTGGGATGACCCAACAGCATGGCTGTACCAAGCAGTGCTTGAGTGCCCTTGAGAAGGTGCTATCTTTTCTACCAGAGTCATTTTCTTTCCCAGATGAGATTATCTGTGTTCTCATGGCGTTTTTCCCGAGTTTGAGGGTGTGAACACTAGTCTCCTGGCCTTCTTCCAGGATGAACAATTGCCTTCGGCATCCCTTATTTCCCCCCTCCCTGTTGTTGGGTTGTGCTCCTTCCCGGGGCTGGTGGGCTCCCTCCTCCTCCAAAGAAGGTGCTTGCAAGGGTGCTGGGAGGATGGTAGGAGGAACGTGAGCCTTGCTGGACCTCCAGGACGTCTTTCAGGGTGGGCTGGAGCTGCCAGCCAAGCTGCCTGTCTGGATAGCCCATGTTTGGGGGAGGCAGGCTGCTTGAAGTCAGCGGGAGCCTTCCCTTTGATTTGACTGAGGCTCAGATCGGCCCCTGGATTTTGGGAAGAGCTCAGCAAATCTCTGTGTCCAGCTGCAGGCGCGGGGATTAACGCTGGGAGGCGTGGGTGAAAGCTGGAGCTGGTGGCTTTGGGCACGTGGTGGGGATTATGGGCAGATGTCCTCCCTGCCGCCTGCAGCTCTGGTGCCAGCTGTGCCTTTGGAGCTGGGATATAGGGGGTTTTGGGGTCTGTGCATCCCTGCCTCAGCAGAGGAAAAACCCACTGTCACGGGTGAAGGAGGAGGGGGACCTGTGGATCTCCAGTTTCAGGTGCGAACTGCTCGTCGGTGACCCTGTGGAGGAGATAACAGCCACTTGCTGCTGGCGATCTGCCCTGGGCAAGCTGCTGGCGATGAGGAGGAGAGGCTGGGGAGGGTCCCTAGCCCCTGTTCTGGAGGCTGATGCCTCCCTCTACCCTGCCCAGGGCTGGTTTTCGGGGGCGCAGGCATTCCAGGAATTTGTAAGGAATTAGGGGGCGGGCAGGGAAGAGCGGGAAGACTCCTGCAACACGAACCATCTGGCCTACTTGGTCTCTCCACGCAGCAGTGTCTGGGATAAAGGAACTGATCGAAAACAGACATTGTTTGAGACAATAAAACCGTATTACACGTTAATGAGAAAATACATTTGAGAGCCGAGGGCCTGGGGCAAGCTGGGTGTTCTCCTCCCTCTCCTCTTGACCCGTGCGTGGCCGGGTGCTGTGCTGCCCGCGGGCAGCAGCAGCTACTTTTCCCTTTGCTGTGGGTTTGCTCAGCAAGCCAGGGTGCTGCCTGCTGGCAAGCCTGGTTTAAGTAAAGCACGCTTTGCTGGGGTGCATTCCCCATTCCCCCATCTTATGGTGGAGGAGAGCATGACCCAGCGGGGAGGCAGAAAGCAGTCCTGCCCTCTGCTGTGCGTGGTCCAGGAGGGGCTCGCTCCTTTTGCACCCCCCTTCATTCCCACTTGTGCACTCAACCTGGGAGCCTGTGGGGCCTCAGGCTTGTGTAGCTCCTCTCTCCCAGTAAATAAAGCGGGTTAGGGCCTGTTCCCTGGCTGACGGGTGAGTGGCACGGCCTGTCTCCCATCTACTCAGCAGAACATTCCCAAAGCGGCCGCAGGAGAGCCCTGCAGCCTGTGCTTGGCCCTGCTGAACCCCATAGCCTCGAGGACTGTAATGTGATGCATTGCTGATGTTGCTTATCAGATCTGTGGGCCCTCACTTCCTTACCTCTCCTTGTCAGCTCATACCTATCCCTGTGAGATGGGCAAACGCTCTCTGCCGCTGCTCTGGCAGGGTGTGTGGGCTCCTTTCAGTGGCCATGGCTTGACAGAGCCCCTGCTGGCTCCCCTCCTGGCATTCCCCTGTTTCCTCTTCTGAGGGCTGGGTGTAGATGTCCACACAGTCTTCTGCTTCACATCTCCTGTGAGACAGTTGGGTGCCCTTGGGAAGAAATCCAGGATGGATCCTCACCTGGAGGATGTTAGTGACTGATCCAGGATTAAAGTCAAGGTTTTAGTGGTGCTAAAGCTGGGCTTTCAGGCTTCCTTGCAGCCTGTGCTTTTCTATGGGGCTGACCTTTCCTAAGGGAGTTGAGGGAGAAGGGAGTTCTGGATCCTAGGCAGAAGTTTTTAGGTAAGGGAGAAGTAGGGGTTTAGGAGGTGGGGATGGGGAAGCAAAGGGGCTGGGGGGGGGACATGCATGTCTGGAGTCTGCACCTCCCAGTCTAACATTTGTGGAGATCTTTCTTCACCTCAGGCAGGAGTAGGGAGCTGACGGTCCATGACAAAGGCCCCTTTTCTTCTCTGGGCTGGTGTTTTCATAGTGTTGGGTTACATCCCCCTTGCTTTTGGGGGTGGGTAGGAAGGGGGCATTGATAGAACCTGACACAGCCTACATGATGTAATGTTATTTTTTTGGTACTGAAACGAGGCAATTTTTCACTTGAAGTCAGCAGAATTTATGTTGAGCCCTGCTGTGGAGGGAGGGAGCCTGTGCTGGGGGTACAGGATGGGGGTCTACAACCCAGTCCTACATGCCCTGACCACTCCCTCCAGCCCTGCCACAAACCCTGCTGCCTGCGCAGAGGTAACGAGCACATCACCCCCAGACCTTTGCCTGTTCCCCCTACCCCTCACTTTGTGTTTGAACTGAAATATTTCAATTAAAATGGATTCTGTTGGGAGCATTGAGCCAGGAAAGCCCGCTGCAGACCCTGCTTTCAGTGCTCGGGCCCTCAACATCTGTTTCCTATTGAAAGCTCTTTGGAAAGGAGAGTTGGCCCCTCCTCCCATCCCCAGTTTCAGTCCATTTGGAGACCAACGCACAGCCTGGTTTTCCAGGGCTTTGTCCTCCCCCCAGCCCAGCCTAGTTGAAGTTTTGGTCAAATAAAAACAAACAAATGAAGCTGATCGCGGGCAGCAGGGAGGCTCACATCTCACTGTATGCATGAGGCTTTATTGATGTGATCCCCCCCCCTCCCCGAGTGGCTGGGAGGTGAGGATGGGGTCTCCACACTCGCCTGGTAAGGAGGGTAAAAAAAGTCATTGGGCTCGCTGCTGGCAAAATCCTGCAAAAGTAGGATTTGGTGGTGATGATGCACATGGGAAAAGCTGATTGTGTCCTATAAAGAAAATCTCTGGCTGGGAGTAAGTGATGCAAGTGAAGAGCCCTTCTGTTTGTTGGTGTTGTGACGGCCCTGAGTCACAGTTTACAGCTTAGCTATTATCATCTGCTCTGCTTTCTGTCACACTCTTCAACCAAGATGGTCCAAGGGGTAGGGAGGACCGGGTTGCCTTGGGTGACTGCAGTCTGGTGGTCAGGATGTTTGGAAAAAACATCCTAAGTGGATGGGGTAATAGGTTGTGGGCCCTGTTGGGATGAGGCCTCCTGTTCTGCAGAGACATCACTGTGATCTTCCAGCAACGTGTCAATGTGCTAAAATTGTTGGAGTTTTGGGAGAGGCAGCTCCCTTGCAGAAATGTGATTGTGTGAGTTGTGTTAAAGCTGGGGTGTGTGAGGAGGGAGTGCTGCACCTACATGAGGAAGGGACATCATGTGGTATCAGTGACCATCTGGTTTGGCCCTTGCATAGCTTGGAAAAGCTAGAGTATGGACTACCTTGTGCTTGCCTGGCCAGGGAAGGCTGAGGCGCATTTGTATGACTGTGGAAGGCAGCATTTTACTCAGCCTGTTGAGAGCTGGTGGACTCATGCAGCATGAGAAGGAAGAAGACCCACCAAGGCTTTTTCACTACCCTGGTAGACTTGTTGATGGGTCTGTAATACCTCCTGGCGGGTTGCACAATAGATGTGCTGGATAAAGGCAGTCTGCAGAGGCAAGCACTCTCCCGGTGATCAAAACTGGATTTGAGGATGTGGCTCTCAGATTTGTTGCTGTTGAGGCTGTTTGCTTTTGTTATTTAAATCTGGCCGGTTTGCAGTCTGAATTCTCTTCCTCTGCTCTCTGACCCCCGTTTTAGTTTCCCAAGCAAATACACCCTGGATTTGGTCCCATGAGAGCTTGTAAAGGCCCTGTCTGGAGGAGTTGCACCCCTTATGAGGTAATGTCGTGTCCCCAGCCTGGACAGAGTAGCAGGTTGGTGGGGTTGAGCAGAACGATGGGAGATGGGTGGGCTGGAGAGGAAGATTGAAGGAGTGAGTTTCCAGGAAGGTTGCTGTGCTGCCAGGATTTGCTGTGGAAAACCAGAGGTTGCAGCCATGTCCAGATGTGGAGAGGTCAACCCTGCGCCCTCCTGCATTGGGAGGGGAGAGGTTCCTCTGGCCATTTTAACAGAGCACTGCTGCCATTTGGGAGTGCAGCAGGGAGTGGGAAGAAGAAGATGGAGCATGGCGGGGAGGTAAAGGAGGTTGAAAAACTACAGGGAGAAATATAAACCTGTAGTCTGCAAGAGCTGATTCTCACCACATTAAAGGGTTTAAAAGAAGGTTGTTTCTCTTCCCTTTCCTGGAACTTTTTCCTGACCCCTTTCAAATTGAAAAGCTTTATCAAGTGTTAGTGGCTTTTCTTTTTTGTGATTGTTGCTTTTGGCTTGAAAGGCAGGAAGCAAACAAAAGTGGTGTGCGCTGTGCTGGCTGCTGTAACCCCTCTCCCCAAAACAGTGGATGCTTTCCAGTGTCCATATTTCAATGCAGTGTTATGGTTGGGGTGGCAGGAAAGGGAGGCTGCTCAGCTGTGAATGAATACATCTGCTTGGTTAGGGAGACCTCCTAGTCCTGCTCTGGGGTGTTGCTGACCTCTTTGCAAAATGCCTGGGTGATGGTGGTTCCTGGTTGTGTGATGACTTAAGAAGGGAGATCTGGCTAAAATGGTGATGCGATGAAAAGGTCTTAATTTCCTGACCATCCTGCTGGCAAAAGGTGATGCGTGGGCACCCCATGATTTTCCCAGATAGGGGTGGTGGGGAATTAAGCCCCTTCCCCAGTGTTCCTGTAGGCTACCAACCGATCCTGCACTCTCCTGCCCTGTATTTTATCTTCCTGGTGATAGTTTCCTGGCTGCGATGCTCCTCTGGTATCGGGACCAGCTGCTGTGTGAAGACGCACGCATGTGCGGGACACAAAGGTTGTGTGTATGAACGAGTAAAATCTCGGAAAGAGTCTTAACACCGTGTTTATCTCATGGAAGAGGAATTTTTTTATGAAGAGTCACAAAGTCATTCGTCTTCCCCCTGTTGGTTTGGCAGTGGTGTCACCGATGAGAATGCATCCTACCCATTTCTTAGGGGTGTCTCTTCGGATGTGTGTGTAAAAAGCCCCTGGGCTGCCTTCACCGAGCTTGTTTTGTGCTGTGGTGGTGGTGTTCGCTCTCAGCAGCTGAAGAAAAGCTCTTGGTTTTTTCCTCCCCCCTACCTTTGCATTAACATCTGGACAAAGATAGCTGCATATGTGAGTTGTTTTCACTTGCTTTGGCGTCCTTGCAGCCTTAATGAAAAGATCGTTTCTAACGTGGTGGAGCAGTGGCCTGGATTGCAGTGGGGTTCGCTCCCCACCTCTCCCCAGACAGCAAGCAGCGTGTTGGGAACAAACTCTGCAAACTTGGCACAGGCGGGGGGAGCGTAAGTGAAAGCTAATTGGAAGCAGCCCTGACTTGTACTCTGCTGGAGCTATTTACAATATCTTTCATGCGGTGACTTATTGAGTTATTCGCTCAAAGGAAAAAAAAAAAAAAAGTCCCTGCTTATTTATAGCAACGGTGGTAACCACTGATACATGAGCTGGCTTGGACATGGAAGCATCTGCCCTGGTCAAACCTTTGGCTATTAATTCACATCCTTCACCCCCCAGCCCTGGATGCAGTGAAGCACATATGTGAATGTTGCTGTCTGGGGGTTGCTTTTTGGGTACTGAAGGTCTTCAGACCTTTCTCTTACATTTCTGACCGAGATCCTATGTCATTGCACCATCCTGGGGTGCTGTCTCTAACACCCTTGATCGCCTGCTGGGTAATGCCTGGTGGGTGGTGGCTTTTCATCGTTGGTTTAACTGGGGTGGTTGCTCAATGTTGTGTAGCTGGCTGGGTGAGGATGGTGCCTGGCATTGCATTGGACCAGTTTTATCTGGGGGCTGGGAGCACTCAGAGTTGGTTTTGGAGGAGGGAGGGATGTGTCTGTTTCTTGCACTGGGTTTTGAGAGCAGGGTTGGCCCAAGTAGGTGTTAGGGGTGTCTCAGGGTCAACCAGACAGAAAGGGACTAACTGGGGACACAGATCTGTGCCATGACTGAAGTCTTGTGTGAACCTTGGCCATTGCTGCCATTTTAGCCAGACCTTGATGACTATACATTTGGGTCTGTGATCCTGACTCATCCCTGATCTGCACTATATCCAGAACATGGGAATGTTATTTTAGTCTGGGGAAGATGCGTATTGTATGTGATGTGTCTGCCTGCCTGAAGATGCTTGTTCCACCTTCCACATCACCCTGATTTCCTGGCGATTGGCTTCTGCCCCTGCCTCTTGCTGATCTTGTTGGTTTTGTTCTGTTTTTTTTTTTTTTTTTTTTTTTTTTTTTAGCCTGGCACTGATGCTTTTGATGTTCCCAGCCTCCTATCTCTGCACGGCTCCTGCAGTACCAGCCCCATGCCTTTCATTACCGCGTTAACAAACTCGAGTCGTGCCTAACGAGGACGCCTCATACGTTATGCTAATGATCAAGAGACATGTTAATGATATTTTAGAAGCCTAATTAGTGGAATATATAACTATATGCAATTTGGTAATGGACTGTGACAAGAAGTTGTTAAAAGGGGGCTTGACAAATCCAGTTGCATGTGGCCTCAGACAAACAGTTGCTGAGAATAGATGAAGAGAAGCGGGGTCTCTGCGTGCATGTGTGTGCTTGCGTCTCGCCTCCCCATGCTAAAGGGTGTGTTTTTTGGCGTCTGTGCTCATCAGCCTGACTGACACAAGCTGTTTTTTTGGCTTTACATTAGGAATTCTGCTTCTTGAACTGAACTGACGTGACCAAAGCTTCAATTTATGGGCACAGTAATTTTCTCTCTCCATCTGTCGATATCTGCACGCATATGTATAAAATACAGTCAGTCTGTCTGCGCGGGGAAGACTGTGCTGCGTATGACCAGAGCTGTGGTGGGCCTGCTGTTATCCACCACTTGGGAGGAGGCAGAGGTGTTGTCAG
This sequence comes from Thinocorus orbignyianus, assembly GCA_013400375.1. Taxonomy (NCBI): domain Eukaryota; kingdom Metazoa; phylum Chordata; class Aves; order Ciconiiformes; family Thinocoridae; genus Thinocorus; species Thinocorus orbignyianus. The sequence continues at coordinate 1,045,930 of VXBW01003930.1, read as the reverse complement.
ATCAGCACCGGGTCTCTTTTGTGCTGCTTCCGAAGCGTGTTTGAACATGCACAACTTCTCATCCATGGGAGAGGACCAGAAGTCATGCAGGACTTCTGTCAAGCAGATCCTGAAAGCACCACCTTAAATGTGAAAGTTATCAGGAGTTGGGCCCCTTGGTACCTGTTTCTCTTCCCTGACCAGTGGAGAGAGCAGGCTGTAGATACCTCCCCATGGGCAATTGCAGATACTTCTCAAGGTTTGTTTGGGGTTTTTTGGTGTGTGGATTTTTCTTTGTTTTGTTTTTTGTTTGTTTTTTTTGTTGACAAGCTTTGTACAAGGCTTGTTCCAGGCCAGGACTGAGTGTTTGGAAATCTGACCTCCTGTCTTAGCTGAGCCAAGAGTAGCTTGAGCCTTAAAAAACCAGGCTGGACATGGGCTTGAAGAAGTGCCAGTTGGAGGGTGTGATTTGGTGGCCAACATCTCTGATGATTGCACTCCACAGTGGGATTGTGTGTGTATTTCAAGGGTTGTGTGTGAGTAACATCCAGTGGGGATGTTAAAAACACAAATATGTGTCTTGTGCTTCCTGTGTCATGGATAGGAGCAGAGATGACCTGCTAAAAACAGCAGGGTTGTTGTTACTCATCCCATTTCAGACTTCTTGAGGTGAGGTGGGCTGCTTCTTTGTGTGTCTGACATCTCTTCTGCTTGTTAGAAGAGGAGCCTTTTTCTGGCATCCCATGGGAGAGGAGAAACCTGGTTTTTCATCCAGGCTCTACTCCACACTGCTGTGTGACCTGGGGCAACTTGTGTTGCTGCAGTGCTGGAACCTCTCATGGGGATAAGGTGACTGTCCTTCTCTGACAGCAACTGAAAATAAGTTGAAGAGTGAGGGCGAAGGGTTAACAGTATTAATTCCCATGGCTTATGAGGCAGTGCCAATTATTAGATCTTATTTCTTGATATCAAGCCTAATTTTTGTCCATCCTTAATGACTTCCCAGTTTTCCCAGCTGAATCCTGAGAGCTGCGCCGTTTCATTACTTTATGCCTCTTCGTATGTATGACTTCTGTACCTGCCCTAAAATCGAGACTTTAATAAGCTTAAATTCCCATTTAAACTCTCTTATTATGTGAATATATGTACAATACCTCTCTGTGGGAAGGAGACACTGAATCAAAGGGATGGGGGAAGGTGTATGTGGCCTTTCAAAGCGTTTCTAAGTGGAGAGTTGGGTGAGAGGAGTGGGATCAGATGACCCTGCTTAGTGAGGAGATGTGCTTCCATCCTGGGTGTCTGTCCGGACTCCATGGGCATCTGTGGTTCTGGAGACCTGGCCTGTTCCAGCCAGGTGCAGCAGTGGATCTGTGATTGGGAGCTCACCCCAGGGCAGCTCACTGCCAGTGGCTCTGTCTCAAATGTTTGAATCGGGAATTGTAACTGCTTTGAAGCGTAGAGAACTTTCATCCTGTTGATTTTTCTCTTCCCTTTAAATATTTCTTTTTTTAAGATGTTAAATTTCTTTTACTTATTTGGTGGTTTTTTTTCCCCACTTGCTAATAACTAAATTATAATGAGGCTCCCATTGGGATTTAAAAATATGAAAAAATCCCACATAAAAACCTCTGCAGAAATTATTCCCCCCCCTTTTTTTTTTCCTTTCCAGTGCAATCCGTTCTGCATAATAGCTCTTTGTCTCGCTGGCAGATAGGCACGGGGGAGGCCAGGAATCAGCGGTGAGGCAGCGATGGCGTACGGAGGAGTTTCATGCCGTCCTCGGCCAAATGGCACAAAGTTCCCCTGGGGGGCGATTGCAAACTGTGCACCCCGAAGCCCCAGGCAGCATGAGGGCTTCGTGCCCGGGTACTGCCCTGCCTAGTTCGTGCTGGGGCTCAGATGAGCTCACCTCATCCAGCATCCCTGCTGTGAGACAGGTATAATAAAGCAGGAGAATCTTTACACTCTGCGATTTCATTCCACGGATCAAAGATCAAAGCAGAGGAATACACAGTGATCATAAAATTAACTGCTTTTTCAATTTTACAATGCTTTCAGTGATAAAGAATCATATAAATTTAATATTAATTAAACACTTAGCTTTTAACCTCCTCCTGCATCTACTTTTGGCTCCTTGTTGGGGAAAAATTAATTGGGCATCTTAAATCTTGCGTTACTAAATGCTTTGACAGGGGGTTTCAAAAGCACTTAGAACTTGAACAAAATGTATTTGCACCATTCGTCCTTCCACTCACCTAATTGAAAATCTTCGAGAGGAAAGGGAGGGGGCAGGGGAAAGGATAGAACATTTTATGGGTTTGTTTCTTAAAAGGGGAAAAAAAGGGGGAGAAGGAAAAAGGCATAACTTATAGCTGCTCTCATGGTCTCGGCTTTAATTCAATCCCCGTCACACTTAACACCTTGCAAAATGGAAGCGATTGATCTTCTATTACAGATGGCCTATTGATCGGGAGCTGGGGTGCTGGTGGCGTGCTGCTGCTCGCTCCCATGGCACGATCGTCTCACTTTCCCTCTGTCTCCAAATTCTGCTCTGAGAAAAGACTGTCTGCCTTGTGCACTGGTTGTGTAGGGAAGATGTAAACATCAGTGCACGTCTCTCCCTGCCTACCAGTATGGTAATGTATATTATTAGCTTCCCAACCATTGAAACGCAGCTGCCTTTGGGGTAGAGCCCAGCAAGCGGCTTTTTAGTGGCAAACAGCAACACTTCATGAATGTGTGAGGAAGGAATTGCAAAATACTACCGTCATGATCCAAACCGGAAAGATTCAGTGGGAGGAAAGCTCTTGGAAATCAGTAATGTTGCAAAAAACCTAAGGAGCACAGCGGAGAGCAAATTAGATGTGTTATTTGCAGTGTGGTTTGGCAAAAAGGGTAGCAGTGGGCTTTCTGGGCTGCAGAGGCCACACATGATAGAGCAGGAGAGATCTTAGTTCCTTTTTCTAACTGGGTATGGCATGTGTCTCCAGACATCTTATTAATGCAACGATACTGGTGAAATAAAGGGAGCTTCAGGAACTCCAGATGTATGGGATCGGAGCTAGGGAGTTACGGAGAGAAATTTTCCCTTTGTGGTGGAGCCTTGTTAATTTCTACCACAGACCAGGTCACCCACCAGCAGCAACTCTCCAAGGGGATGTTAGGTGCCAGCACATGGTAGGAAGCACCTGGATTGAGAGAAACTTGAGAAAAATAAATGAATGAGTGACTCCAGGGTGCTGAGTAGAAGCTTGTTAGATGAATGGCACTTTACCTACTTATACCAGAGCTTCATAGGAATTTCATAGGGTCTTTTGTAAATGTAAAGGAGTAATAGCAGCAGAAGACTTTTTACAGGCTTCTCTCTTGTGCTCTTGGCTGCAAATTATGGATAGCAAGTTTTCCTGAGTGCACGTTAATGTGGTTGCGCAAGCACAACATGGGTAGCTTGATGGTGAGCCCAGCAGATCAGAGGCACCCCTAAACAGGTATTGCAGGGTGACCATGGTCCACGGCTAAACTTCTGGATCAGGATTTTTGAGCAGTGTGGAACTAATGATTGATTAGTTGGTTTGGATCAAAAACTTGGGATTTTTGATCCAAGTTTGAATTCAGACTTTCCCCTTGATTTTAGGGGTGGTTAAATAATTTATTTCCAAAAATAAGCTCTTTCTTGGTAAGTTTAGGGAGTAAGTATTGCGACACTGCTTCTCCCTGGATGAACTCATGAGGGCTGTGGGTGTCAGATGGCGAGGGACTATCAAATGGGTGACACAAAGCTGTCCCTGGGCTAGGAACTAGGTGCTGAAATTCAGGATGGACAAGGGATGAATTGAACAGTGAGGCCAGAAGCAGGGTCTAAATAGCATTGCTGGGAATTATACCGCAGGGGACAAAAGCTGTAAGGGGCTGGAGGGATTTTGCAGCATACTGTGTGGTTGGCACTATTTTACGTACCTCCTCTTCTGTTTTGAGCTCCTGATTGTTTGAAGGGTTCTTTTTGAACTGAGGAAATTGGAGGAAGCAGAGTAACCATGTGCAGGTCATCATGGACAAATTCCAGGAGGCTGTTCTGTTGGTTTGTTTTCTTTTTTTTGTTTGCTTGGTTGGTTTTTTTTTTTTTTTTGGTTGCTTTATTTCTTTGAGGGTTTCCCCTTCCCATTCCTGGCTGGTTCACCACTTACATTTTTAAGGGGGGATCTCATATTTTCATATTTGATGTTGCCCCTGATGAGGATGCTGAGAACCATCTGGTCCAGCAAACCATTTTAAGGACTAATCCTTTGAAGGACCAGTGTAACATAATGCCTGAAGTAGGCAAGAGTCTTTGCTGGAGGGACACAACTTCTGCATGTGGCAGCACATTCAGATTACAAGGTAGGGCCATCAGGATCTTTTCTGTACCATTTTAGGTTGCTGGAAAAACACCCAAGTTGTGAGACCGGTCCTTTATGGCCAAGCAGTGCCCCATTTTCTCTCTCCTGGGCCATACACCTTGGCAAGTAGGGGCTACACCTCTTCCCATGCTGACCCTGCCTCCCTCAATTCAGCCCTGGGAAAATGAGCTGTGACATGTGTGCGTGCTTTGCCTGTTGGGGTCTCGCCCTCTCCTCATGAGCGAAGGGGCTGACACTCGGACTGAGTGTTTTGATGGATTGATTTATTCTAAAGTCTCTTGGGTTAGACGGAAGGTGTTAGTGAAGGACCGGGTAGTGTTGATGCTGCGGTGACTCCATGTGAGCTCTCATGAATGGTGTTTCAGAGGAAGGAGGAATCTTCCCAACTTGAGGTGTGTAGATAAATCCCAAGCTCTGCCTATTTTTGATTTGGGACTTAGTCCTTACTTGTAGACCGATTGTTGGTGTGTTTAATAAACATGTTGCAGGTTTAATAAACATGTTGCAGGTCAGGATGTGTTTTCAAACAGGACTAGATGAAGAATGTGCCAAAATCTGAAGACACCTCTGAAGTTTGGTACCAAGCATCCCTTGTCACCACGAGCACTCACTCACTTGTCTTCCTCTTAAAAACTCCCAGTGCTGGGCTAGAGGCTGGCAGTTGCTTAAATAAAAGGCTCAGGTTAGCCCAGCTCTCTGTATGCAGCTGTGGAAATGCTTTGATATGACTTGTCCTCCAGGATCCATAAGAACAGTCATTGAGAAACAGTATTAGACCAGTGAGGGTTTTCTGAGTAGTCCTTTGTGCTTCAGAGGGTAAGATAACCGGGAGGACACAACGTGGTGCTGCTTGTCCGCCGTCCCCAGCAGCAGCAATAATGAGCAGAGGAAAGTTGCTGTGGGGCTCTGCTCTGCTTCCCTCTCCCTGAAGGCTCCAGTTTTAAAGGTTTCCATTTCTTTAGGATTACAAGCAGTAGAGGAAGGTCTTAAGGGTAACAGGTTGCCTTCAAGGCATGGGTGGAGACCCTGCTGTGGTATAGAGACCATAGAGGGACCTGGCATGATGGCACAGCGTGTGCTGGGGCTTTGCACAGTTGGAGAGGTGAGGCTGTGAAAGAGGTGGGGGGTATTTTGAGAACAGAAGATATTCTCAAAAGATACTAGGGGGGATTGGCAGTGGGCTTAAACCACGGTGTTCCTGCTGATTATGAAGACACTTTTGGGTTTTGTGCCTGCAGCTGTGTGCAGGGTGGCAAGCGCAGAGCTGCTGGTTTGGTTTGCGTTTAAACCCCTTTGGTAATATTCCTGGATTGCCCAAGTCTTGTTTTGGTCATAAGATGGGAGGCCTCATTTCTAGCCAGGTTTGAAAAGCAGACTTGGGCCTCAAACAGCTAAAATGCTTTTGAGAATGTTGGTGGTTCTTCAGGATCTTAATTCTCAAACAGAGGTTTGCTGACTGTGTGTCTACAGCATGCCTATGGGCTTGTGCAGTTTATGGTGGATGTAACTCAAGCCTCGCCAAAATAATTTCATGCTGTAATGAAACTTACACAAATTTAGATTTTGGTAAGGAGGAAATGTTTCTGCTTTGGATGGTGTCTGAAGCAAAGCAGCTTTGGGTGGTAGAGTTGGGGGAAGATTGTTAGGGTGCCAAAAAGGCTGCAAGCAGCATGGGTGATGGGGATGTTCAGGGCATGCTTGCAGGTGCAGGAGGTGTTACTCTAAGATTTAAAAAAAAAAAAAAAAAGAAAAATCAACCCCCTTGAATTCAGATGGACCAGAACGTTCAAGCCTGAATCTTCTCATCATGGTGATCCCACAGCACGCAGACTGCCCAGGGTCCTGGTTCTGGTGGGGGTTGGATTAGTTTTCACAAGGAGCTGGAACAGAACGCAGCCCTGACGGCTGACCTAAAGTCATGCTCAGTATAGAGCTGGGAGAGGGGGAGCTTTTCCAGATTCCGGTGGGTGAGCAGTTGTACATTGATTGTTTTGTGTATTACTTCATTGGTATTATTATTATTATTGTTGTTTTCCCCTTTCCTTTGCTTTTCTGTTAAACTGCCTTTATCTCAGCCCATGAGTTTTGCCTTTTTCTTCCAATTTGCCCCCATCCTGCTCCAGAGAGGGGGGTGACTCAGTGATCACCTCGTTCTTTGTTGCTGGCTGGGGTTAAACCATGACATCTGCTACAAATGTTTGAAAACAGGGTATGAGTTGCCCCACCAGCGTTTCCGCCAGCGGGAGCCTGCTGTGCTAGCAAAGTTCTCCTGGCTCAGCATATCCACACACCTTTTTATTTTTGGGGGGACTGTAATGAATTGTTGGGTTTCTCCCTGCTGTATTCAGGTTCTTAGCAATGCAGTGCAGTGCAGCCAGGGCCTGAAGGCAGATACGGCTCAGTACCGGTCACTTTGCCAGCACTGGAGGAAGAAGAAAGTGTTTGAATTTGGGTCAGTCACACACCGGTGCTCCTCGGGGAGGCTCTGGTTTCTTGTTCTTAGAGAATGGGATCGTCCAGTTATGTTCAGAAAGGCTTGTGGGAGCTCTTGTTACCTACTTCAGCCATGGAAAATTAACTCTGTGCATGCAGTTCGCTCTGGGGAACTTTGCAGTCTTTTGCTCTTAATTCACAGTATTTTCTCTAGCTTTTCCCTCTAGTCCCTTTTCCATAAAAGTAAGTAAAAGAAAAAAAAGAAGGCAGAGAGCAGAGAGGAGAAAGTGGCTGCAAAAGGGCCAATCTGCCAGCGAGGGGCATGGACCTGCTTGTGAACCATCGGTCCCGCCAAGAGCAGGAGTGGAGCGTAGCTGAGCCAGGACTGGCAGCACAGGCAACGCCTGCCTGTGCTTCTGCCTGCTGCTGTGGGAATGCTTCCTTCCACCATGGTGAGAGTGTGGGTGCTCCTTGGCCAGCCAGGGCTATTCAGCCCCGAAAAAGAAGTTGAAGCAGGCCTTGTCCCAGCATGAGCAGTACCTCCAGCCTCTCCCTGTGGCAGGGCTGCCTGCACCCCTACCCCTGCCTCCTTGGCTATGCTGCATCCTCATCCCCTTCCACCTGAGGCACACTTCTCCTTGACCCCAACACATGTTATGTTGTGTCCCTGCTATATTCCTGTGCCTCTGTAGGGTGCAGAAAACTCTGTACTGCAGCTGGGTGCATGGAGAGGGAAGGAGACCCTGCCACTCTGCTTGGGCAAAGCCCCATCCTCAGCTCATGGGGACATTGGTGCCAGCTTCTCCTGTGTGCTGCTCACCCCCCCTCCTGCTCTCCTTCCTGCCATCGGAAGGAGGGAAAGAAAAGGAGGAACAACCATATGAAAAAAATGTTAATTTATTAATCACGGAATATATAGCAGTTCATCTGAAATGCTGTTGCTATGCCAACACCCTGGGAGTTTATTTTCTTAATCCAGGAGCGAAGCGTTTGGTCCCCCGCTCTCCTGCTGAGCTATTTGAATATGTTGCTGCTGCCGCCGTATCTGTTTAAAAGGGGGAAGGAGGGGAAAAGGGAAAAAAAAATATAAAGTAGGCTAAACCACCAAAGCAGTCAGATGCAAAGCAGTAAGAAGCCTTTCTCAATGCGACTTAGTAAAAATGACACAAATTAATATACTCTACTTAAACCAGACCAAGATTAATGCTTCTCTTTCAGAGCAGCTTAGTCCAACTGTCACTCGACAAGCGTTCGTCGGACAAAATCAACACTAATCAACATTTATTCCTCTCTTGCCCTTGGGTCTGAGGAGCGTAGAACGGGCTGCACCATTCTCCGGCTCGTCTCGCCACGCTTTTCACCCTCCATCCAGCTTTGCCATATATCACCCTTCCTCTCTGTGCTTCTGCTTGTACGGATCCACACGCTCAGCTATCAGGCTACATTAGAGGCATGATAGATTTTCTGTTTTAATTTACATCTATTATATTACAACATAACAGATCTTGATTCAGTGGAGACCAGTGTCTCCTGTAGCCAGACTCTTTGGGAAGATTTCTGCATTAACTTATTAAGCTGGTCGGAAAGTGGCTTCAGATAGACTCTCCTTCTTCTCGCCTTCAAGTGCTGAGTGAAGATGTTGTGGTGCACCTTGCTTGGGGAGGCTTGTGGCCATCTCGGCTGGCTTGCCGTGGAGCTGAGAGGTGATGGCTTTGGAGAGGACAGGCTGTTGAGCACTGGCTGCCACTGTTGTGGGTCAGACACCAGGCTGGTTCGTAACCAAAGCCTGGAGGAGACCTGGCCCTGCCTTGTGGTGCTGCCCTGTGCCATAAACTCTGTAACAGTGCAGAGGGGAGAAGGGTTGAAACCAGCTGTTTATGGTAGGAGGGTGATGTGTGTGTCTTCCCATTTCTTGATAAGGGATGCTGAAGCCATGAGTGCTGGCATGTGTAGGATGTCAGGGTTTTGCTGAGATTTATAGTTCATTTCTTGCGGCCAGTTTCCTGCCATACCTTTGCAGTAGGGAAGGGATAGGTCTGATCCAAGGTCTGGCTTAAGATCTCTTTCCATTTGAGCATTTGGTCTATCTTGTCTAGTTGTCCAGAGGGTCTGTGGGGAAAATAAAAAGGCAGAGGAGCGGAAGAAACTGGAGCATGTTGTATTTGTTTCCTCTCCGATGAGCGGAAAACCAGTGAAGGTCATGACGCTGCTGCACCCAGCTCAGTGTAGTTTGAAGAGCTCTTCCTGTCCTTGCAACCTTGGGCTATTAAAGTGGGAGGGAGAGGAATCTCTCCTCCACCTTTCAGTTTTTGTGCTTTGGGTACAGTGTTCTTCCCTCTGGTTCACCTGGCAGAGCACTTGCTTGGGCTTTGGATGATCTACATTTGACTTTTTTCCTACTGCCACAGGCAGCTGTGTAAGCCTGGACAGGACTTTGTCTTACAGTTTCCTAGATAGGATCATATGGGAGTTAAGCTCTTGGACAGACTAAAATTAAGGTGCTTCTTGCTCTCTTTAGTCCAAAGAGGACAGCAAACATACTCTTGCTTTGCAGACTGAAAGAGTAAATGTAAGACCAAAAGCCAGGTGAAAGGTAGTAACTAACTCAGCGTTCAAGCACCCTCTTCTTCAGGTTGTGTGTGCAAGTGTAAATCCACTTGGGGATGTGGCAGACTCACCCTTGTGATGAACATCCACAATCAGGTTAGAAGGATAGCTGACAAGGATGCTCTTGTTGAAGTGTTGGAAAAGAGGTCAGTCCATATGTGTCTGCCTGCCCATTCCAGCCTACTGACTTGGAGTGTTAGGGGCCAGTCTGGTGTTTGGTCTCTCAGGATGATGATGTTGCTAACGTAGTTTGCATCCATTCTGCTCCTGCTGATCATGTCTAAGAGGTTACCCTATATGTTGCCTTAGGGCAACAGAGGTGATTAAGGGATTAGAGCATCTCCCTTATGAGGAAAGGCTGGGAGAGCTGGGACTCTTTAGCCTGGAGAAGGCTGAGGGGAGATCTGATTAATGCTTGGAAGCTCCTGAACGGTGTGTTGAAGGATAGAGCTGGACTCTTTTCAGTGGTTCCCAGTGACAGGATGAGGGGTCGGCACAAGCTGAACACAGGAAGTTCCATTCGAATATGAGGAAAAACCTCTTTCCGGTGAGGGTGCCAGAGCCCTGGAACAGGCTGCCCAGGGAGGTTGTGGAGTCCCCTTCTCCGGAGACCTTCAGGGCCCGCCTGGATGCCATCCTGAGTGATGTGCTTTAGGCAGTCCTGCTTTAGCAGAGGAGTTGGACTAGATGATCTCGAGAGATCCCTTCCAACTCGGACAATTCCGTGGTTCTGTGATTCCATGATATTTGGATGGTGTTAGGGATATCCCTAAGTCTAGCAATCACTCTTATGGGTTCTTTGCTCCTGGAGGTCCAAAACATGATGTTCTCGTTGCTGTTGCTAAATTTGTCTCCATAGCCTGCTGTGGATGATGGGGCTGATGGTCCTGTTGGTGGTATCCAGTTAGAAAACTGGTCAGTCTCTCAGGTCAAAGCACAGCTCAGTGATTTTGCTAGGAATCACCTGACCCTCTTCTGCCATAGGTCCTTCTTCCCTGTGCTGTTAAATCTAGTTTGGAAAGTTGTAATTTTTCTTTTCTTCCTGGGAACACTGAAGTCTGTGAAAGCTGTGACATGGAGGCTTTTGCTGCTGTTTTCTGCTGTTGTGGTACATCACGTGGAGGTTGCTGGCTGGCAAAGTACTGGAGCACGCTTCTTCCCAGCCTGAGTGGACTGAAGGCTGGGCTCAGGGAAGTGGTGGGATCTCTCTGCTTTTCCCTCTCTGTCTCTGCTGGTGTGAATGAAGACTTGATTAATGCGGGCACTTAGCACAAGTGCCATTTTCCAGGCTGTAGCTCTTGGCACAGGGAGCACTGCCGGACAGGAGCAGAGGAGAACTGCAGGCAGCATCTGTGTGTGCTGGGTGCTTTATGGTGTGCTGAGAGGGGAGAGCCCTGCTTCCCTCCCTGCTCCTCATAGCTCAGCAGTAAAGTAAATGATGCTTGGTATAACTTTGCACTTAGAGGACTGCAGCTCAATTTAAAAACAACCCCAAACTCCAGGAATAAGAGGGGTTCTGTAGTGAGCTCGTCCCTGCAAACCCACCTTGTTAATTTTAATGGTGGGAGAAATTCTCCAGCTGGGGAGAGAGGCAAGGCAGAGATACTGAAGCTGGAGTGCCAGCAGCCCTCAGGGGTGGGAGGACAACTGGGGTAAGTTCCAGCCTGTGGGAGACTGGTCGGGATGGACCTCACTGGGGAGTCCTGGCCCTTTTGATGACTCGTAAATTAGCCAGGCTCCCGATCCAGCTCCAAACAATGGTCTTGAGCCTGGATGCACGCGGGGGATCACGAAGCTGGGTGGGGACCACTCACTTCAAGGCCGCTCCAGGCTGTGGGGCTTTGCCAGCTCTTCAGGGTGGTTTTTGTAAAGGAGATAACATGCACAGGAATTAATGCTGTTCGTAAAGCACTTCGAGGATGGGAAAGGCTATAGAAGTGCTGTAATTAATAGAGGCTGGCTAATTTAATGTTCTGCCTGGACATCATTTCGGCTGATATATATGTAAGGAAAAGCACCTCCATTAGCGCTGGGGAAAATCATTCCCCCTCCAGTGCTGGGGCTAAAGCAACCAGATTTATTTCTCTTAATTGTCTCCAGGAACCAAAGCTCAAATGTCCCTGAATCTTGGAAGTGGATGTGCCTGTGAGACAGCAAAGCTTTCTAGAGCATCCTTTCTTTTGACAGGTACCCAACTGCCCTGTGGCTGAGATGCTGCCACTTCTGTGGCTGAGGGCAGCCTGGGTCAGGGCTAGTGGAGAAGTTTGGGGAGAGTATGGTCTGTGAGCTTTTAATGAAAGCTGCATGGGTCTGGAACAAACTAGTTGCTACTAGTAGAAGGGGTTGAGTTTGCCATGGGTATGGCTGTGTGACAGGCTGGGGTGGCCACAGGAGTGAGCACTTTGTTCAGGTCCTGGGGAAATTGAGGAAGAAGGTATCTCCTTGGAGGGAGCATATGAAGCAGCAAGTGAGAAGATATTCAGTGTGCAGTGGGTGAAGGGGAACTGGTCCTGTCTACTGAGCATGGACTAGGATCCTTGCAAAACTGAAAAGTTCAGGTGTTAAACATTTTCTAACCTGGATGTCTCATGTTAAGCTGCATCTGGGCTACTGTGAATTGCTGCTGCTGCAATACTGTTACCGAGAGCTGTGGTTTTTAGTGACGTATTTATACTGCAGAAAGTCTTGCTTTTGTTTTGTTTGAGGATCTAGCATAAGCTGCATGTGTTTAATCTATGCTCTCATTTACCTCTCTGTGCTAGGGACAGGATAAAGTGAAGGAGACATCTACCTTTTGCTTTTCTTTTTACTGCTGTAAACCCTTTCTTTAGTTTTCTGGTAATGTGTTTCTGTAGCTGCATCTTGAGTGCCTGGTCAGCACAGCCACAGCCCTGGCCTCTCCTCCCAGTGTGAACTGAGACTGGGCTCCAAAATCCATATATAGCTCTTGAAAGAGGTTTTTGGAGATGCTGGCTGGTTTCTATCCAGCTTTGGATGCGCTCGGCTCACTGGGAAGCTGGGTTATTCCGTGTCTGAATATGGTGTTGGTGCCTGCCCAAGTCTGAAGGCATTGGCCTTATATGCATAGGAGCAGGCAGTTTCTATATAAATGTTTTTATAAGGGCTATAAACTGAGGTGCTTTGGAGTGTGAGCCAACCACTGCACACTGAGCTCAGAGGAAACTTCCCTGCAAGCATCTCGTCTGAGCTCATGCTCCACCAGGCTTGTTGTGATGATATCTGCAAACTCAAGAGCTGCTGATGGGGGGAACAGGCAGGGAATGGGGGAAGCCAGGGCAAGGATTGCGCTATTCCTGATGGTAGCTGGAGCTTGTTGGCGTGGGGAAGCAGCCCATGAAGGAGTTGGGGTGTGAAGCCAACTGCCTCTCCTGGAAGGTTTATGGGTGTCTGTGTATGCACACCACAGCCCCCCCAGCAGCCAGGGTGAATTTGGAGGGAGCAAATATTGCAGCAGGACTCGATAAAGTGACCTTCTCCTGGGTCACTGCTTGCTGGGGTCAGTTGGCTGCTCAGCTGCATATCAGGGATGCTTTTCCTTGCTAGTAGAGCAAAGGAGAGTTCCCGCTGGTGGAGGATGAGGAGGAAGGCTGGCAGCCCACACGGACCTGACCTGCTGGGCCTGCTGTGTTTGGAGCTCATCCAAAGGATGCGCGGGAGGAGCTGGGGAAGAGGGAAGGGCTGCTATGCAGCAACTGGGCTGGCCGGTACTGCTTTTCATGAGCTTGAGCTGGCCCCTTATGGTTGCTTGTGCCCCAGTTTCCCCAACTGTAAAGACAATGATCTTGCATGCCATCTTAGCCTTTTTTTTTTTTTTTTTTGGTGCAAAACACCCTTGAGCCTTGATTGAAAGGTGCCAAAGGCACCTGTGCAACATGTAGGCAACAAGTGATGAGCTAGATAGAAAGCATAGTTGCCAAGGCAGACTTTTTCAGGATGGGGATGCAAAGCCATGGATGGAGCAGGGCTCCCTGCAGGAGGCAGTCTGACCCATCTGTGTTTAATGGGGACCACACCATACAGCAGCTGGCCCTGGGCCCAGAGATATTCTTGTGAGTTAATAGCACCCCGTGGAGACAAACAGTGTTATAAAGGGGGTACAGCTTTTTTTAAAAGGTACTTAGGAGCCCGGAGCTACAGAGAAGAGTCCTGAGGGCTATTTGAAAGCTGCATGGTGCCCACCTTTGTTATCTGACCTTATGTATTCCCAAGCCACCAGGATCATGTTCCTCCAGAGAGTGCCTGGCTTGAGGCCGGAGGGATAACAGGTGCTCTCCTCTGCTGAGGCCTCGCTGCTGGGCAGGGGGTCACTCAGCCCAGAAAAGGCTCCGAAATCTTTGTCAAAGTGACTTGGGAGCCTGCGATCTAGGATTTCCAATGGGATACGCACTTCAACTCTCAAGGGCTCCTCAGCTGTTGAGCCCTTGTTGACCCTGCACAAAGTCTTCTCCACGGGAAGCAGATAGTGTCTGATCTTGGAAAAGTGGGGTGATTCAAAGTGATCCACCAGGGATGGTGCTCAGAGTCACGTATTTCTCCTTTTTGGTAAAACAGGGCAGGGGGACAAGCCATCCTCAGCAGAGGGGCTCTGTGGAAAGGGTTTGATAGAGCTCCTGAATGTGCTTGGGGTTTGAAGTGGGGACCGGGCTCTGCCTGGTGGCCCAGAACAGCTGCTGTGGGCCATGTCCCCTGAGTCTGGAGGGGACAGCTCTTGGGAGGAGCTGGAAGGAGATGTGCCTGGCCTGCCAGGTGGGGAGTGCTGGGACTGGGAGCCATGGGGACATCCATCAACCTGCCCAGCTGGCTGTTGGAGAGGTGTCAGAAGGCAACAGCTTTCTGTCGCTGCTGACCTGGGCTGGGGTTGAACTTCTGACCTGGAGATAAAAGCCTTTCCCCTCCCTCCCTGGCTCTCTTGCCCTTTTCCTCAGATTACCCAGGCTTTCCTACCCTCATCCAGCCAGGCTTAGAATGGAGAAAGGTCATTTATTGTGTTGCTGCCCTTGTGCATCTCATTCCCCTTGGTGCCTTCATCACAAGGCCATATGGCTCCACCAAAAGCCTACCTGCCTCCTGCTTTCCTTCCTTGTCCTCTGCTCACCATGGCTTTAGTTCTCAACTCACAGAAGAGTGCCAGTGAATGTGGTGTGCCAAGGTGAAAGGAGCAGGGCTGGTGGTCCTTGGCTTTGGCAGAAGCTGTTGGAGAGCCATGATGGACAACCTATCTGTGCTTTCACCGGTCCTTCACGCCACGCAGACAACTTCATGAAATCTATATGGATTTTGGGTATCAACGAGTCCACAGAGCTGAAGGGACATAGGCATGGAGATGGGAGAGGTCTCCCTGTTCTTCCCCTCTCTCCACCCTGCAGAAGGGAGACCTGAGCTGGAAAGGGAGGATCAGGGTCTGTCCAAATGTGCGTTACATCTGCTGCTAATTTTGTGATTGGAAACGAAGCAACAAAGGGAGGTGGTGCAGCATGAGGATGGTTTAACCTTGATAAAACAGTGATTTCACCAAGGATGATGTTCTCCCATCTATCTTCATCCATCAAGGCGCTGCTGAAATATGCTGATGAAGCCTGTGGATAGGAGTACAGTGCAGTTAAATGGGGCGTTGCAAACGCTCTCTGTACCCCCGTGACAAGGTGGCGTTACTTACTGTCCAAATTTAGTACGGGGAACAGCACGAACCGCTACCTTTCACTCTGTGGGCTGGGGCGGGATGCAGCCAGGGCTGTGTCCCCTCTGCAGAGAGTTGGAGATGGTAGTGGCATCCCAGCACATGGCTTAATTTTCCCCTTTCCTTTAGTACTACTGAGAGTCATGAAAGCAGAATCAGTAAACGACTTCAGCTTTGCTATACAAATACCTTCCTCTCCCTAGCAAAGGGAGAAATGTGGTCATGAAAGATGCCAGGCTTGCAGGTAAGGCAATGGTCATGTTGATTTTGGTTGAACATTGGCTGGAGGGTCTGGTCTGCAGAGGAGCTGGGAAGTACCAGGGCTTTTCAGTTCGTTTGGCTACTGCTCACTTTGCCTGTGTGCACTGTGTTGGAGTAGCGGCAATTAAGCTTTATTTATATGGGGTTTCCCAGCTTGCAGGGTGGGAGGTGATGGTACGTGGATGTGAGTGCTGTGTGTGAACTTCTCCTCAAGTTTGGGGATTAGCAGCATGGGCCAAGTGCCACAGTCTTTTTTGGTCAGGTATCTGAAGGCGGTTTACGAGCTGCATGCTAGCGTAAATGTCGATAGGTCAGCAGTAAACTGAGCCCTGTTGCCCAAGCTGCTGTTGCACCCAGCGCTGCTGGGACCAGCAGTGTCCTGTTGGAGCTGTGGTGTTGCACGTGAACCCAGCACTTCCTGTACGAGTTTCGGCAGTGGTGTCCCCATGTCCAAGCTGGGCTGTGCCAATGCTAGGGCAAGCTGGGATTTCCTTGCCTTGGGAAGGAACATAGTGGAACTGCCAGGGAGAGTGTCTCAGTTCTTGCTGTGCCGTGAGAGCTGAAGGGAAATAAAGCCTGGGCACTGCTGATGGCAAGAGCCTGTCCTGACACTGGGAGGATCTGGGGGTTCAGAATCCTCTCTGAGAGTGGGTATGGCTCGTCTCCAGCTGACTCTTCCTCTTGCAACTGGGTTTATCTTCCTGGGTTGTCCTTCCAAGAACTGACAAGGTGTGAGCGTTACCTCCAGGCCTCCTTCCAGACTTGTGCTTGCTATAAGGTAAACATGTCTGCAAAGCTTCTACAGTCAGCAGGATTCTGACACGGTTCCAGAGCTCTCCATAAATAACCCAGACGGATGGATGCCTCCTTGCAGACAGGACGTATGGTGAAGGTTGGATAGCTTGCTATGAACCTGGAGAGATAGCTGTTGGAGGATGTGTCCATCCAGAGCAGCAAAAGACCAGCATAACCTGCTATGAGGACAGAAAGCCTGATCAGAGGCTGCCACACCCTTTGATTCAGGGACCAGAGTGCTGTGATTTTAAGCCTTCAGAACTCCTTCTGCCTTTTGTCTTTTAGGCACCCTTGTGCCCTGTTTCATGTCAGCCCTGGACCATTCTTTGGGCTTTCAGTTGTTGCTTGAGAAGCCACTCAACTACAGTGAGACCAGCCTCAGCTTGACTACCTACAAGCATAGGCAGCAACATAGACATAGCACAAACTTTCAGCCTGCAGATTTTCTCTGTCCCACCAGCAAATTCACTGCTTATTGGTAGCTCAAACTTTGTGATGACCTCCTTCCTCCTCGGACATCTCATGGGACACCTTGTGAGCTGGGGGTTGAAGCGGTGGGCTGGTGCAGGGCATAGACTGGTCAGCTTATAGCAAGGCTGCTTCTTCCCCCCATCAGCCTCTTGTGTTCCTATTCTCCCATTGCTGCTTCCACTCCTGATGCATTTGGGAGTGTTTGGGGGGGGGGAAGTTGACAAAAGAAATGAATTATGCATAAGGAATTAATTTCCTCGATGAATAGGGACTTACAAACTCAATTGCCATTCGCTTTCAAGGGATGCTTGAGGGAGCGGAGGGGGGGAGGGAATAAAAGCAGAGGATGGAGCGGAGGGTGAATGGCTGAGCCTGGAAGTGTTCCTGGCCTTTGAGTGGACCTTGGGAAACAGCCCTGGGTCATTTAAACCATATGATGGGTCCCATATTCCCATCAACGTGTGGGGTTCTTTGCTGGGGTGAAAATCAGGGTGGTAAAGAAGCAGAAAATCTTGCAATGCATCTGTCAGTGCCATCCTTTGGTCAGAATAGGACGATAGAAGGGCCAAATGAGGATTTGCCTGCTTTAATAGGTGGGGGAAACTGAGGCAGGTGTGTACATGCGACTTATTAAGATCGGGTACGGGCCAGAGGCTGATACAGGGGTAGTGCTTGGGGCTCTTGTGCTCCAGAAGTTTGTGTTTTTCCCCCCCCTCATGTGCCCTTGATCCTGCTGCATCCTGGGAGCAGAGCCAACAACTGGGAGCACTAAAAGCACCGAAGTGAAGATGCCGTTAAAGAGCCTTCTAGAAACTTTACCCTGCCAGAAAAAGTTGACCCCAAAACCAAGCAGTAAATTCAAATTCCTGATGGGAAGAGAGCATCTGTCAACCCAAGCAATCTGTTTGGCATCAAGCAGATGAGCTCTTGAGCTGTGTGTTGGTGTGCATGGGAAGAAGTCTCTTCACTTAGTATGTGTGATGGGGCCGGTCAATGTTTTGGAGGTAAGGAGAAATCTGTTTGTGCTGCCAGTCACTCTTGGGTGGAGAGGTTTTTCACCTTGCAAAACATTAGGGATGTTAAAAGAAAGCCTGACCTGGCTGTGGTGCTGGCTGAGGAATTGGAGAAGTGGTGAACTGGACAGAGTGAGGCATGAAGGGGAGCCATGCTGGGCCCTGAGCTCAGCCTGACATCAGGCAGAATTAATACTAGGTTGGTCAGTTCAGTGGTCCTGTCTTCCCTGAGATCTGGTTTCTCAAAGCTCATGCAGTGATGCAGTGCATCATCTACATCAGATGATGCTACTGATGCACTCATACCTGATGCACTGCAGGTAATGCTTGCTTCTCTAACCTTCCAGTCACCTGTGTGACTTGGAGCAGTGCTATGATAACGAAGAGCCTCATGCTCCTGAAGAGTGCCTTCAGAAGAGGGGTGTCTAGGAGCTGGGTGAGGAAGTGCTGGAAGCAGTGTTGGGAGATGGAGGAGAGGCTGTGCTTGGCCGGGGGCTGTGTCAGAGGCTGAGCTGGGCAGCCAGGCTTCAGCTTCTTGCTGGTGGGCAGCAGTTCTGCAGCAATCATCTCACATTCTAGATATAGTGGAAGATCTCGGCATCACTTGATGTTCCTGCAGGCCCAGACCCTCCATGGGAAGCAGGCTGGGGACTGTCCCTGCAGACCAGCATCAGGTCTGGTGAGCTGATGTGGACAGATAGTTTTCTTCTAGAGCCTGCAGTTTTCTTGCCATTTGCAACTTGCATATTGCCTTTCAGATGTTGCTGTTTCAGGAGGACCTGGATACTCATGGATTTGGGATGAAGGTTTGCAAGTGTGCAAAGGGGAGGGGTTTGCTGACTGCCTAGATATTTCCAGAACCAAAGAAGATGGTGAATGTTGGTAGAACTTGTGCCAGAATCATCCTGCTGGGTTTTTATAGCACCATGGCACACTTGGAGCACCATCTGTGCCTTGCACACATGCCCCTGCTGCACATCAGCCCTGTGGCACACTGGAGCTTGGTCCTCTCCAGCTTGTTCACTGGTGTGATGAGCTTGGGGAATTTATGCAATACTTGGCTCACCCTGACACACACACACACAGAGCCCTTCCCTCTGTTCTTTAGAGTAGGGGGAGGTGTGCCCCAGGCAAAGATAGTATCCCCAAAACCCCCACCCTAGGAGCAGCTGTGTGAAGTTTGGGATGGTGCTGACCAGCTGGAAGGAGGTGCCACAAGTTCCTCCTGCTGTGTAAGGGGACCAAAGGAGTGGAAGTGTCCAGGGAAGGGTGGTTTAATTGCCACTTTTCTTTTCCATCCTCTTCTCAGCTACCCTCTCTTTTCCCAAGCAGAGGGCAGAGGGGGATCCACAGGCAGGGGGTTTTGGAAGCTGTCGCTTTGCATTTGAGGCTGAGGAAAGGTCTCTACCTGCCTTATTTTGTCCCTTTTGCTGTCAGGGCTGACAGTGCTCATGTTTATTTCATCCGGCGTGGCGGCTGTCTCGTTTCCCTATCCTCCGATGTCATTAGCGTGCCGAGAGCAGGCCCTGCAGTGCTCAGCCTAATGAATTCCGCTGTGGCTCTTCTCTCCCCACCTCGTTACCAAAGCTCAAGGTGTCAAATTAAACCGGCCGGGGAAAGGAGAGAGGAGAGAACAAGGCACAAAAGGAGGAGGGGAGGGGGAAGACATGTGTTGTAGGGGTTCCTTTGGTTCCAGGGTTTCCCCTTTTTCCGGCTATTTTTCCTTTTAAGTTGTTTCCTTTAAGACTAGGATTTCTCTTTGAGGCTGGATGTGTTGGATGTGTCACACTGGTGGTGACACACTTCCATGGCCCCGGGTCCTTTTGGGGCGGGAGAAAGAATGTCCTCTTTTTTTTTTTGTCCCTGCTGCAGAGCATGTCTTGGCATCCTCTGCACCTGCTTGTTCTTGTCCACACTTTGTGACCATGTGGGAGACAGTGGTGGGTGTGACAGTGCTGTTTTAAAAACTAAATGTCTTTCTCAGCTCCTACTCCCATCTCCTGGCTCATGCCCTCAAGCTGGGATGAGTTTTGTAATGAAAGCTGCCATCCCCCATCTCTAGGAGCTGGGGAATTTGGAGCAAGCTACCACCTGTCCTGAGAGCTGGAGCACCAAAAGCTATGCCAACAGTCCTCCACCAGCTCCGAGACCATGCTCTTCTGGGCCATGTTTTGGTTTTCTTTGGTATTTCTCACCACTGCTTTGCCCAGCTCCTGGTCCAGGAGGCTTGTAGATCTCCTATTCGCCAGCCCTTGGAGGTGGCTGGACCATGGCAGGACACCTGGAGTGATGGCAGCCTGTCCTCAGCACCGCCCTACCCCATCTGTCTTGACTCTTGTTGATTTAAAATAGTTTTATAATATAATTACCTCCTTGTGGATGGGCTTTTTCATTACGTCGGCTGCTTCAGTTGTGGTGAGCATATTAATGTGGGATTAGTGCCATGGTGGAGCATGTGTTGGCAGTGGGGAGGGAGGGACAAGCCCTACCACTAGTGACTGTTCTTGCTGTTCCTCTGAATTGAGGTGAGTAGGGACTGTGCCCAGCACTCAAGAGGTGGCTGGCATCTGCCAAGGGCAGAGAACCAGAGGAGTCAAGGGTCGGAGGGGCAGAGAGGGGCAGATATCTGCTCTTCTAGCATATTGGGAAGGATATTCCCTTGTTTGCTGGGAGGGGACCGTATGTTGAGAATGGGGGACAGACACCTGTCCTTCTGCATTGGATGGAGCAGCATGGCTGCCTGCCTGGCTAACCTGGGTCTTGGTGCCCTAGCCTGGGGAGCGGAGCAGGGACACCAGACCTGTTTCAGTGCCCACACCAGCAAATTTTGGGTGAAAGGAAGAAGATGCAGAGGAGGGAGAAGCCAGATGTGGCTTGTCCCCTCCTCCACACAGCTTGCTGGAGGAGCAAGCACAGGACATGGGACCATTTTAGTGGAACAGCTCAGGCTGTGGACCAGTGGCCTGGAGCTGTGGCTTGTGGCAGTGGCTTTTAACCCTGTGCAGGCACCCAGGATGCAGCTGGGTGTGCCAGGAGGTGAGGAACAATTTCACGTGCAATTGGAACTGCAAAGGGAGAGCGGAAGGAGGCGTGATTTAATCACCTCGGCTGGCCCTGGGCCAAGACCACCAAGGTTCAAACATCGCTTCACAGCAAAAGATGCCAGGGGAGTATTAATTGTCATAATTTGTAGACCATTTGGCTCCTCATGGCGTGTTGTCCACAGAGTGTCCCAGTGTTTCAGGCTGGGGGAATTTTGGGGAGCTTTGAGACTTTTCTGGAAAGCGGATGAATGCCACTGACCTGAGTGGCTCTCGAGGCCATGGTGTAGTGCTAGGGGCCAGTGGAACGGTCTCCAAAACTGTCTGCCTGCAGCTGAGGAAGGCAATCCTGGTGGGTTTTGTCTGCAGCTCTTGGTCCATCAGCCACTTCCTCGGCAGGTTGGTACAGGGGCTGAATGAGGGTTGCAAGCCCAGCCCAAAGCAGCCTCCCTTGCCTGAGTGTCCTTGCTTCTTGGCTTCTTGAGAAGGACTTCGGACTAAAAATGCTGTGGAAGCAGGACAAGTCTCTGTGGCAGCACCTGGCTTGCCAGCTGCTGTATTTTGCACAGTCCTTAGTGAGCTCTCTGGACTGGTATGGCACTGAAAATATGAAGAGGAGTTAAGTGATGTGAAAACTTGCTGAAGGGGCAGTTTGCAATAAAGCAGAAATGTTTTCCCTTCACTGTCCTGAAAAATGGCAAGAGAAAAGAAGAGCAGGAATCCTCTCTAATACACCTCGCTGATTAAAGGCTCAGCCCGCTAGAAGAATGAACAACTCCTTGTGCAGCAAAAAAAAGGTAAATGTGGCCTAAAATGGACTCAATGTGAGTGTCAGTCTGGTATGTAGAGATACAGCTGCTTTTCCCAACCACAGGAGGCATTGAAATGCAGCCAAGGCATCTTGATTTGTGCAGTTCTTATCATGTCCTCTCAATTGGCTGGGAATAGTGTGACTGGCCTCCTCCTCTGAAGACCTGGGAGATCGAAGGCTTGTGTGGCCTGCACGACCTTATTTATGGGGAAAGCAAGAAGGTGTTGCTTGGCAAGTACCTGTTACGCAAGTATATCTGGGGGTTTCAGGGTGGTTGTGCCAGGCTGGGCTAAAGGTACATGCAGCCAGGTTGCCCTTATTGCCAAAGCCTGGTGGCAGCTGCCAGGGGAAAGAGGAAAAAAGGACAAGGCACAAGTGCCTCTGCTGGTGTCCCTCCCAAACTGTCAGCAAGCAACAACAGACCTGGCGATGCTCAAGTTCCCTCACCCATCTGGTTGGCTTTTGTTTTGCTCTGTGTGTAAAGCTTCTTGTGTGGCAGGAGACAAGTTTCCCTGCTCCGTGTCGCTGTTTCCCCATCTGGGCAGAGAGGTTGCTACATGTTTGGTCCCACTCTGGAGCGCAGTGGAGACAAGTTCATTCAGACATGTTGAAGTCCTCTGATAAAAGCGCTGTGGAAGGGCAGAGGCTTATTAATTGTTGTTGAGAATATCTGTCAGTCCCATGTGAGGAGCTGCTGGTTGAATTTCTCAGTCTACTCTGTTTAGAAGGTTGTGACAGTACTGAGACAATGAGAGTGGAGCTCTTATGGAAATCAGTCCTGCAGGCTGAAAACCTCCGGTTCTATACAAGCGGTATATCCAGGTTGTGATGGGAAATAAGGCTGTGTCCTGGTGTGTCACTGTAGAGGCCTGGCCGGTGTTTGCCTTTAAGCACCTCTGGAGTCATGCACACATAAATACTATTTGGTTAGTGGTGGCCTTCCACTTCTGGAAAGGAGCTGATAGCTGGGTTTCGAGTGCTTGATGTTGCTGTTGACTCCAGCCCATGGGAGACTTA
>VXBW01003930.1:1005579-1023099 GCA_013400375.1 Thinocorus orbignyianus | reverse complement strand
TGCCTAAAAGTGGGAGTGGTAGATTATCTGTCCTTTTTCTGATTTGCTCAGAACCACAACA
Organism: Thinocorus orbignyianus; assembly: GCA_013400375.1. Lineage (NCBI taxonomy): Eukaryota > Metazoa > Chordata > Aves > Ciconiiformes > Thinocoridae > Thinocorus > Thinocorus orbignyianus. Next base: position 1,023,038 of record VXBW01003930.1, on the reverse strand, counting down.
GTTGGTAATAACAGGGAATTGTCATTGTGTGCAAAATGGGGTGATAGGTTTTTGTGTGACTACTACCCAAACTCACTTACCTGATCAACCTCTCCAGAGTACTAAAACATAAGTTTTTCTGCAGCTGTTAGACCCGGGCTGGAGCAGTGATTAACCTCTTGGCTTTCTTGTGCTCTGATTTGGTTCACACACATTTTGGAGTCCATGGCTCTGCTGGACATGTGGTTGGGATGGAAGCTGGCCATACAGAGCTTGCTGCTAGGTGCTAATGTCCATGTTTGTGATGCTGCCCAAAGAGTCTGCCCCGTATGACTTAGGGAAGGAGGCACAGAGTCCTGTTGGAGAGACAAGGAGGATCAAATAAGTTAGTGGTGCACAGCAAGTTTTCTTCTCTCAAGCCAGCTCAACACCTCTATGCTTTCACCCTGTTGAAGGACTGTAGCACTGGCTTGTCTCTTACAGTCTGACCCTTCTGATGGGGTGGTTTGTCTTGCTCGATGTGAAGCTGTCCAGTGTGAGTTTGGTGCTGGGAGCTCAACTCTTGCAGATGATTTTGAAGCAGAGACATCACCATGGTCCCGGACTGAAGCAGACAGGGAGAGAGGGAGTATTCCCTGGTGACAGATCTTGGTGGGACAGCACAATGTCCCTGGCAATGAAAGCCATGGAGAAACAAGTGACCTCAAACATCATGCTTGAGTGAGCACTGACCCTGTGACCAGAGCCTGGACCATACCCTTGCTTCTGAAATGCCTTTCTGCCTGAACGTTGCTATGCCGCTGTGCATCCCCATCTACTGCTCCATACATGCTCCAGAATGCTCCTCTGCCACAGATGAGTCTCCCAAACTTGCCTCCTCATCCGGTGATCGGTGAGAGCTTTGAGAACCGTCTCCTTTCCCCAGCCCTGTCCCCTGCTCTCCTACTCCTGCCATGACACTTAACATCTTTCTCGCAGATGAATTTGGCAGTGCTGGGCAGGGCTTGCTTGCCAGTGTGGCAACAGCCACAGCTCCCAGCTTGTTAGACTGAAAGAATGTGCCGTTTTAATTAATGATATGTAAATATCCTTGAATGGGCTGCATTTGCATATTAAGAGAGATTTGCAGAATCTGCGGAGTAATATATTTTAATTAAGGATTAATTAAAAATAATGGGAATTTCATTTCGCCTGGCAGAATCCGTTTAGATCTTCGCACACGTCTGCTTGGGAGCCCGGTCGGAGAGCACTGCCGGTACCATGGACCGCAGCTGGGGCCAGCTGCTGGTGCTGCTCCTCTCCTGCCCAGGTCCTGAAACCACTGGTGGAGCCGAGCGGCCAGTCCCCTCGGCCACACAGCCCGGCTGCAGGTTTTCAGGCTGTTTTTTGATATTCTTTATGGCAAAATAAGCAAATGACTGTGAGACACGGAACACTAGTTGTGTTGGCAATTATGTTAATAGCATGCTATTAGGCTATGATTCTATATGAGCAATTGGGGAGAAGAAATGCCTTACTGAGAGAGAATGATACAACAGACGTCTGTCTTATTGATATAGCTCCAGAGGAGCTTTCTGCGTAATTACACTCGGCCACTTTTTGGAGGTGGGGGAGAGGCTGTGGCCATGGGATGGAGGGGAAAGTGGCCCCCAACATTTGCCTGCATCTGAGGCAGGGATGCGTTGGGATGCCCTCATGGTGCCTGGGGGGGTACTTGGAACCTGGCTGCGACGGGCTGAGTGTCCAAGTGTCCTGTGGACTCTTTTGTGTGTTGCTCCGGATGGTCTTACAGGAGAGATGTGTCCTGCGTTGGTAGCTGAAGGGCCTCTGTAGAGCTCAAAGGGCCTCAGCAGAACCCCAGAGCAGCTTGGTTGCTTGAACCATGGTGATGGAGAGCATCAACAGGAAGTCTCACAGCTTCTTTGGGAAAGTTGATGTGACTGGGTCCTGCCAAGCAGATAGATGACTGGTACCCATGGAACTGGCAAAGGTCACGGAGAATCTTGAGGGGTTGAGATGGGTGGGGAGCAGAGAGCAGGGGAAGGGTGAGGGCGCTGATCCCTCCATCCTGCTCACCTTTTCCCGGTGCTAAGCCGCTGCAGCATATCGAATGCAAATGGAGAAAATGCAGTTTGTGGTAAGTGTCCGCTAATAAATAACCTCCGAGTCTTCTTCCTATCAGGCAGTGACATCCTGCATTTCTCTTCCCCGCTGCACCAGCCCAAGACATTTAATGATGTGGTGCTCCTTACGGGATGTGCCGCCCATGCTAAATATCTCCAGCCTTCACAAAATGGTGGGCAGAGAGCCCAGCCCGGCTCCAGCAGCCCCGCTCCTCTCCGCCACAGCCCTGGGCAGGAAGGTCGGTGGCGAGGCATCCCCCTCACCATCCCAGGCGCCGGGCACAGACCCCTCGACCGCGCTCGCCTGCGGTCGCTGGAGGATTTCATTAACTGCACGAAGTAAAAAATAATCAATTTCAGATGTTCCCAGTGTTTGTGGTAATGGTCTCTCTAACCATTCTGATTAGCCGAGTGAAATGGAATTTTTCTTTTAAATTACAGCGCGTTGACATTAAATATAGGCAAACTTTGTGTGTGCAGGGGGGAGGGGACAGGCTTTTTACATTCATCCATGTCCTTCTCCCTCCCCGTCTATCATTCGCCTTATCTTTCCATCACCCCCTCCCCAATTGCACAGAAATCTCCATCGACTTCTTTCTGCTGCCCACTAGACTGAGATTTTGGTTTTTTTTCCTGAGCTTTGTGAAATGTTTCCTGAATTCTCAGGCTGGTGGGGGTGTATTTTTCCCTTTTGTATAATTTTTTTTTTTTTTAATGTTTCCCGCAGCATCTTGGGCTGAGACCAGTGCCTCCGCTAGGCTGGGCTTCTTCCCCCCATCCTGCTGGCTTCTTCCCCTCCATCCTCTTGGCTGCATGTGTGGTTTCTCTTTGGTTTTGCCGCTCTCCCTTTTCGCTTTGCGGTTTCCTTTCGGCGTCCCGAGCGGCGCAGTCCGCAGTGAAATCGATAGCGAGAGCCATGGCCGTGTGCCTTGGGGAGCAGGCTGGGCTCCTTCCTCCTCCAGCTCTCCCTCCTACACCCTTTCCCTCCCTTCCCTGCACCCCTTCTCTTTCCCCAGGCTGAAATTTTTACACTCCGAACGAGCCCGCAGCAGCCTTTCTGTTATTAATCTTTTTCTTTTTCCTTTTTATTTTATTTTTCATGGATTTCCCCCCTACCTTCCTTTATTCCCCCTCTCGTCGGTGCGTGGCGGTGGCTGCGGGCGGGTGCCAGTGCAGCGCAGCCCAGCCCGGGCTTTGGACTTCTCCTTTTGATAAGCTGTCATCCCCTGGCCCCACGCGGGGATTTGATCAGAGCGCTCTCTCGACCCCGTGGAAGACATTAAACACCCTCCCAGACCCTTTTCTCTGTCTCCATCTCTGAACCTTTCACTCTCCTTTAATGAGAATTTCTCCTAATTATTTCAGTGGCTGCAGCACAGGGACCGCAGTGTAGTTAGATCTTGATACCGGGACGTGACTGTTATGCTGATAAAGGCAAAAGATCAATAATTTAGGCCCTAGCGTTAATGGCAGAGCTGAGAGCTTAAGTGTCTGCATTCAGGTTTAGTCCTGAAGGTTCTTGGAGTATTAATGATTTCCAGAGGAATTTCCCCCCCCTCCCCGCCTCCTCCTTTTCTTTTCTTGTGTTGCTGTTGCTTTTTCCTTAGTCCTGTCTCTCTTTAAAACCCCTTTCTCTTCATTTTCTGTTTTATTTTTTGAGGGTTTTTTGTTGTTTCCCTGCTCTGCAGCCATTCTCCTTTGCTTTTGGGTTGCCCCTGTATTGCCCTTACACAATTTATCTGAGGGTGTGACGGTGCCTCAGAAAGCAAACAGGGTAAACCTGGGGGAGGAGGTACTGAAGAGGGGAGGGTGGGTAAAAAATTTACCCATGTTTTTTCTGTTTTGCTTTGGAGAGTGCAGGATGGGCCCTGCTCAGGAGGTGAGGAGTGTGGTTGCATCTGGGTCAGGTTGCCTTCTGCAGGAGCTGGAGGTCTCCATCTGTGATGGAGGTGCCATGTAGTGTGGTCATGCAGGTGGAGTTACCTTCAGTCTTACATGGAGCCATGCTTTGGCCACCTTTGCCATCCCACTTGCCACCGTGCTCGTGGTTACGTGTGGAAGGGAAGGATCCTGAGCTTGAAACACTGTTGTGCTTTGTTTCCTTGTCTCTGTTTCTGTTTACGCCTTCCAAGCTCTCAGTGCATCCCTCTCCTGTGTGCCCCTGCAGACCCATTTTTGCTGCAGATACTCATGTCCCAGCCTGTTCACATCAGCTTGAAGGGAGGCTGCTGGCAGAGGGAGGGACATGTGCTGTGTCCCCTGCGTGGAGTATGCTCGAGCATCATGATTCCTAGCACCTTTCCCACCCTTGTCCTTGGAGAAAGGTCCCAGCATTGCTTGGTGCGGGACTGGGTTTGTCCTGTGGATGCTGGACTGATTTGGGGTGGGATGGGGGAACAGGAAATCCATCTGCAGGAGATCCCGGTGCTCTGTGCTTCTACCTTCCCAGCACTGTGATCCATCTGCCTTCTTGCTTGCTGGGTTTCCTCCACGGGACCAGCACATCTGAGTCAATCCATGGCTGTCCGGCCAGTGTTTGGAGGCCCAGGTTGAAAAGGGGGGGAAGTTTGAGAAAAGAGAGAGGGGTGGGAAACATTAGTTTTCTTGTGAGTCATAAGCACTTTCTTCCTTGGAATTTTTCTTTTTTTTTTTTCTTTCCTTTTTTTTTTTTTTTTTTGTCAAGCCTGTTAGTACTTGAGGATTCAGGAAATACTGAGTTGATTTGAAAGAAGATGACAAATGATGAAGGGAAATTGGGGGATAAAGACTGTTATTTAGCCACGAGGAGCTCTGGCTGGGAAACACTGCTATACACATTAGCTGGTTAATGGGAATTTTGCCTGGGTTATCTCCGTCCTGATTAGAGGAGAGAGCTGGAGGTGCATGGATTTTATGGCTTTTTTGTCTCTTTGGTGCCCCGGGCTGCCCTCGGCTGCTGAGGGAGTGGGAAGGATTTCTTCAGGGTTGCAGAGCATCTGTTTCCTCCAGTGCTCCAGGTCTCTACCCGAGGATCACTACCCCTCCAGCTTGGCATTGAGCTCACCAGTCCTTCACTGCCGTCCCCAGTCCCTGATCTGGGCTGATGTGATGCAGGCAGGAATTGGCAGAGCACTGTCTGTCCCTAGCAGTGTCAAGAAGCATGTGGTGTGTCCCTAGCGCTGCCAACCAGACCCCACAGAGAAGCTGGAAATACTGATTTATGTTTTCTAAGGATGTCGTAAGCAATGGGGGAAACCTCACTGTTGGGGCTTGGTCTTTCCTGAGGATCAGCATTACTTTGCAGTGTTCTTTCTTTTCTGGTACCGAATGCTGAGTCTCATCTCTCCCAAGACTCCTAGAACTTTGGAGGAAAAAATGTGAGTAACCCACTGACGTGGAAGCTGACAAGTACCAGTGAGCTCTTCCTTCTTGCTGCAGAACCGAGATATCTTCTGGTTTCTACCCTTTCTCTTTGCCAGCAGCTGAAGGTCTTGCTGGCATCCAGAGGACAGTGTACTCCTTTACACACCCGTGCCTTTGCTGAGCTTGGTCAGGCAGTGCAGGCTGGAGCTTAGTAAACAGTCCTGTAGCTCCACGGTCCAGTTGGCTCCTCCTAGCCAGCTTGCCTTGGCAGGGCCAGCCAGAGTATAAATTAGTTTTAACTTATTGTAGTCGCTCAAGTATAGAAATATAGTTGAGGACATGCGGGGAAAACATCTGGGCAGTGCAAAAGGGCTTGTTGGTTTTTATGTGATGGCATTATTTGGGGTTGAGAGTGAACAACTTTAAAGCAGATTTTTTTTTCAAAGAACAAAAAGGCATTTCAGTGCTGCCTAGTTCCACGCTGCTTACGAAAATGTGTATGTATGCATATATCTATATAAGCACACTCATAACTGCGTGTATAGAAATACAAATGTGAAACGGTGGGAATCTGAGTTATTGTCCTGGTAGATAAAGGCTGTGTGCTCCAGGGAGTAAAGAAGCCAGCCCCATGATTACCTTTCTTTGTGCAAGGTAGGGACCACGTGTCCTGATCCCAAGACCTTTCTTTGTTTATTGAAAAAGGGAGACTTACTGGAAAATGACCTTGCTGGAAATGTGGCCACGTGGGACCCGGGACCAGTTCCCTGGTGTTGCAGGTGGTGTCTGGTGTTACCCAAGCAAGAAACTCGAGCACTGTCTTTGGGGTCATTTCAGCTTGCTTTCTTGTTTTATCTCTTGGGTCTCCATTTATGCTCTTAGGCAGGAGGTACAACAGCCACCTGATATTCCTACCCAAGTGTTTCCTGCGCAGGTTACGTGTTTACACTCAGGTGTTTGAGTGCCAAATTTAGTTGACTTCGGTAGGATCTTGCTTATCAAAGGCTGCCCAAGGCATGTGTTGGGTTTGCCAGGCTTGGTGGCAAGGTTGATTGCTGGATGCTCTGGCCTTAGGCTGTGTGGCCTCAATATTTGCAGAGCTTATCTCAACAAGCTTTAGAGGACATGACTTTAAGGACAAATACAAGTAGCTGTAGGTTTTTTGGCCACCAAACCGGTGGTGAAGTAGTGAAGCTCTGCCAGTATTTGTTGTGGGTAGCCCTGGGGAGCAGGTATTTGTATCTGAAATGTTAATAGAGAGACTGAATTGAATCATGCATGCTGTCGGGGGAGCGGTAAAAGCCACTTACAAAAGAAGCCAAGAGAAGATCAGTAGAAATGCACACAAACCCTAAAAATCCCAACGTGATGCCTGAATAATCGCCCATTTGTCTGGGGAAAGAGATTAATCCAGCCAGGGTTCAGTTTAACAGGATTATTGAACATGGGGGTGAGGGGCAAAGGGAGGGATGGCTCTGGGATTTTCCATGTGACTTCAGACCATGGATCTTTCTTTTCCAGTGGCCTCAGTAGGATGGGGAAGCTAGAGGAGTTGTGGTGGCTTTGCTAGATGTCAGTGGGTGAGCTGCAGTGGGACAGTTTGGGGTCACAGAGGTCTGACCCATTTTGGGTTCCGTTGCCCTTCTCTGACCAGTTTGCTTAGATGAGGAACTCTTTGGGGTGGAGACCATGCTTGATAGTATGTGCTCCTTGCAGGAGGCTGAAATTGGAGATTTGGCAGTTTTTGACCCTACTACATTTTTTCATCCGAACAGCAGCATGAAGTCTGACTGCATCTCTGAGGAGGCTGCCATGAGGTCAGTTGTGTCCATTGCAACATTACTCGAAGAGTCTCACTTAGGAAAAGTCAATACAGAGATGTGGGGGGGATTTTTATGAGCCTCTGTTGAAGGGTAAGGAAGAGCTTCAGGTGGGCTGGATTAGTCACTGAATACTGAGGGACAGTCCTGCCTCCTGAAGCAACTGATGTTGATGAAATCCCCTTTCATAGGGATCATATCCCGGAAGGTTGTTTGGGTGCAAGATGGTTTCTGTCCTTGTGGCAGCTCTCCTGTCATAAGCTCCTTTCTGGGTGTTGATGTGTTTTCTTCTTAAAGCAGCTTTTTACCCTTAGAAACAAGGAGATGCATAGATGAGAAAGGAAACGGTGCTGCTGCCTCTACAACATCCCCACAAAGCAGATCACACAAAATAAAGTGAAAGGAGAAATGTTTTTATGGCATCGTCTGCATTTATGTGGAGCTAGATAGGAGCGTGTGAGTGTGTGCCTTTGTCTTTTTGTGTGTGCTTTATAATATAAAGCAACCGCAATGTCTCTATGGCATTACCAGAGAGCTATTGATGTGTTGTCAGATACTGTAACTTCTTTTAAGCCTACCTTATGTGTAGGGCACCTTTGGTGATCAGAAAAAGAAGCAAGAGAATAAAAGTGAGAGGAAAAACAAGGGGGCAGCTCTGGCTGACTGAGTGTGTGGTGTCTCCCTCCCTGCCCTCACCTGCCTTGGCTCTTCAGGTGAATATTTGGTAGTCTCTTGATGTGACCTCTGGTTTTTTGGAAGGAGGGGAACTAAGCTGGAGCTCCCCTCTTCCTTTTGGGTGTTGATGAGTGTATTAAAGGAGGACTGAGATAAGCAAAGCCCTTGGCATTCCCATGAACAAGTCACTCTTTCATAAAGCCATCATTTTCCTATTTTGCTGTTTCCATGCATCTTAACCCACATTTGATTATTTGTAAAAAGCCTTTCTGCAAGCAGTGTCATCTCTACATGAGAATAATAAAAGTGGTGTTGTTTTTCCAACCACTCTTTCTTCAGCCTGTCCTGCTCTTTCCTGTGCATCAGGATCCCCTGTCTTTTTCCAGGCTATATTTACTTCCCATTTTCCCACCCCAAGATGTCCTCACTCTCTATGGCCTGGCCCCCTTGCTCCCTCCACTGTGTGGTTTCTGCCAGCTCCATTTATTCATTGGTGCATGCAGGCATATAAGGGCCAGGGATGGAGACAAGATGAAGCCTCCTGGGTCTGTACCTGCATTTCCCTGGGGAACACTGTCAGCATTTTCTCACCAATAGCCTGTATGTCTCCAAAACCCCATGGAGGGGTGCAAGCTACTGGTGAACTAGTCTGCCCAGTTGAAGCTGGGAGTTGGTTGCAGGTGTTGCCCCAGAACCACATGTGGTTTGGAAGGAGGTATGTGTGGTGGGTCCTCACCAGCACATCTGGTCACCTGTCCTCTCAAAGTATCATATGGACTGGAGAGGCTGTTTTTGAAGTAAGGTCTGCCTTTTGAGACTGGACTGAGAATCCCCCATCTTTATGAGACTACTCTGCAGCAAACCCCTGGGAAAAGCAGTGCTATTACTCTCATCTAACAGGAACACAGAGGTGGAAGACAAGCAAAAGAGATCTTGAAGAGTCCTGGAAAATCCAGGAGTCTTTCAGCACAAGCACAATCCTGCCGTCCCTGGCATGTCCAGTGGTTCTTCGTAGCTGCAGATACTCATCAGAGCCTGTCTTCCAGGGATGGTATTTCCTGACGTAGGCTTGGAACCTTTCTCTGGTGATACATGGTACGGCTGAAGGCTGCACCCCAAGGCAAGCAGCCAGGTAGGGCCACCTCTTTATTAATGTCTAGTCCTTCCTAAGTCATTTAAATAACTAACAAACTCCATCAGGCTCTGCAGGAGGGTGAGGTTGGGGCTCTGCTTGTCCGTTGTTTCCCCACGGCCAGGCTGTTCTGAGCCAGGGATGAATGATTGGGACTCAACAAAGTGTTTAAACACCAGAATTGAAATTAATGTCCCCTCATTGCTGGTGAGGCTGCCAATACATTACAGCAAGCACCTTCCCAAAGTGAAATGAATGTTTGTTTATCCTCATGAAATATACATCAAAACATGTTGGTGGGAGAGGCTGCTAACGAGGGAGCAGGCCTGCTCTCTGTTAATTCCCGGCTGGGAGCAGACACTGCTCCTTTCCTCTCTTCTTTCCTCTCTGGGCTTTATTTTTGAAGCCTAACCTATCCACAGCTGTGTATCCAAAAGCATTAATATGGCTTTAATGAAAACTCCGGTTGATCTGTCCAGAGATATTGATGAGTGGTCTTCAATCGTATTAATCTTCTCGTTGCGGGAGGAAATGAAGGCAGCAAGCAGGGCCATCAGGTGCCACTGGAAGAGGAGGGTGCACCCAGAGCAGGGATGGCCACCGCCCACTGCCCTGACCTGCCTCTGGGGTTGGACCTTTTCCTGGTTTAGGCTGATTTTTCTGATTTCTTTTGGTCCTTTATGAAATGGGAAACCAAGTGGCTGCTCCCCAGCTGGACTGTGCACCGCAATTCCAGGCCAGTATTTAACATTCAAATCATTAAGTTTCCACCAATAAATCCATTACTGTTAATTATATTGAAGGGGCTAACGATCCGTCGACAGTATTCTGCCATAGATTTCCATTCATGGAACGGCTGCCTCGCCTTCAATCCATGCCGGGATGTGTTTTGAGGGTGTCCCCCCCTCCTTTGCAGCTTTTGCAGCGACATGATGCCCCTGCTATCCCATTCTGCCCTAGCGCAGGCTGCTCTGCGATAGGAACACGCTACACTTCTTTATGGCTTATGGCAAACTGCCTTGATTACTTCTACTGTTGTACCCATTATGTGAATTAAATATGTATTCAGTTGCATGCTGCTTGCGTTGTTATTGCAGGGTGACATATGGTAGTGACTCAATTAGAATGAAACTAGCATTAGATAACCCTTCTGATTACATGCATCCCAGCCCGCTCGGCAGTCTGGCTGCTGCTGCCACCGCCGCTGCTTTGCTTGATCTCCTGTTATCGGCAAGCCGCGGGTTTCATTAGCTGTTATCGTCTCCAGAGGTGGGCTTTCGGCAGGAGCATGGCAAGAAGAGGGCGTGGAGGATGAGGCTGTGGCCTGTGGCTGTCATTGCACTTGCCCGCAGCTCAGGTGGCCCCATGGCCTCTCGCAGGCAGGTTGCAGCAGGGATGCTCGCAGCAATGCATTGCTTGCACGCCAGGCCCTCCCCCATGGCTTTCCATCATAAACCCCTTTACTGTTCCTTGGCAGGTAACGCCTGGGTTTTTCGGAGCCTAGAGATGCCCAAATGTGGGGATTATCCAGCGAGTCCCAGCCGGGCATGCTTTGATGGGTAGTGCTGTCGGGGCACAGCCCCTTGCAAGCAACCGTCCGCTTCCGTGTGCAGCTCTTGGTGTTTGAGGGTGTCCTCAAAGTAGCAGCAAAAAGGGCTTAAGTTTGGTTTGGTTTGGTACACAGATGCTCTTGACTGGTAGGCGGCACCAAGCCTTCTGTAGAGGGAGGGATCAAACGGCCGGTGATTTTGTTTTCCTGCCTCCTCTTTTTCCGTGTTCAGTGAGTGCCTGATGAGTGTCCTGCTAGGAACTGGGCATTTTTGCTTCTGCCTGGTGGTTGAGCTTGCAGGGTGGCAGTGGGTGGCTTTGGCACTGCTGCCCTCTGGTGTGCACGCTGGCTGCTCCCTGGGGAGCCCGGGGCTCTGAGCTGGGGGTGCAGGGGAGAGCTGCTAAAACTGGAGGATTTTCTGCTTCTTCAGTTGGTTTCTACCATGAAAAAAATGGTCCAAATCTCACATTTCTTGAAGCTAGAAAGGATGGGTTTCCCTGCCCCCATGCACTGCTGATTCCATCATTTCTGGATGTAGGAGGACTCAGCTGCTGGCACATGCAGAAGATGCTGCTGGTCTTGCAAGCAAGTTTCCAGCCTTGAGTTTTGGCAGCAGCAGACCTGGAAGGTTTGGCTGTTCTTCACAACAACCAGACTTTCCGTGTCTAACCACAGGGCACTGCATCTCCCCAGAATTCAGAAAGTAAATAAACCAAGTTGTGAGCCCTCCCCCCTGCTCTCAAATCCTCTGCTTTTATCTTGTAACTTTGTGAACTGTTTGTCAGCAAATCCTGACGCAAAAATAAATAGGAAACGGATTAATTATATAAACGTGATTGGGTTCCAGAAATAAATCTCAGCCTGTGAATTGTTTGCAAACATTTCTCTCCAAGGCCTGCTCTCTGGTTGCACTGTGATCAGTCCCAGTGCCCGGTTTCTCCTCTCATGTTGGGCAAGGGAAGTTTTTTTAATAAATCGAGTAACGACGGTGATGAAAGAGCAAATAACATGCTTCCCAGTGACAGGGCTTAGCTAAATACAAATTTTATCTGGGTATGTATATAGCTATTGAGGGGGATATTTATGAATGGAACATAATACAGCTTGACAAAAAAACATGCATTTGTGTATTTTTCCACATCAAAGCTTGGATTTTGGTTTGTGCCTTTCATTGCTCCTTAAGTCTTTGTATTTCTCTTGCACGTTCCCCTTGTGAGCATGTCTGTATAGGTGTGTGTGTACACGTGGGCCTGCATACGTATTATGCTGTCAGACCTCTGCGGGAAGCTTTATTCTTGCTTTTGCAAGTAGGAAGTTTCTTTCTGCAAGAGAATAAAAGCCCTTCCTGGCAGCAGCCCGGGAGTCTGTAGCAAAGGTAGTTGTTTCTGGAGTCCTAATCCTTTAGCCCATTCCAGCTGGTAGTTCAAATCCCATTAGCATCCTTCCTGGCTCAGGATTTTCTGAGTGGCTCCAGGGGCTTTGTAGTAAAGCACAGCTTGTGGAGCAGAGGGCAGGCAGGGTCCAGCCAGCAAACCTGAACCACAGTGAGTGCTGCATGAACCTCCCCTCTCAGGGGCAAGCTCCTAGAGAGGATGCTCAAGTATAAACCGTGTCCATCTCTGGCTGAGTTCTTCAGATTTTGGATGCTTGGTAGAGCTTGATGTTGGTGTTCCTCAGGGTTCCCTCTTGCAGTGGTGATACTCTCCCTTGCAAGGAGTCAGAGAATGCAGTTCATTTTCCAAAGCCAGAGCCTTTCTGGATGCTCAGTGTGTCTTCTTCCCAGAGCAGAGTTTGCAGGGTGACCTGGGGGGTGGCATGGGGGCTCTCAGAGCAGGATCCATCCCTTTATTACTTGCCCTGCTATCACTTGCGTTGCTTTCGGCTAGAAAACCATCAGCTCATACAAATGACTGACAGCAGCCAGCGCCAGCCCTTGGCAGGTATGTAAACAAAGGAGAAAACCGTTTTCTGCTCACTTTTTTTTCCCCCCTTTTCCTTTTTTTCTTTTCTTTTGACTTGAAGGAGTCATTTCAAGTACACATGTGAGATGTGGGGTTGTGTAGCCCCATGCATGTTCCCATCTGGGCTGGCAGTGACCCTGTTTGGTGTCAAGCTGGAGGGTGTCAGCTGGATTTCAGAGCCATTTGACACAAAGGGACTGGGGAAGCAAATAATCGGGATGCGGTGAGGATGGTTATGTACTCCCCACGTTTTCTGAGTCCTCCAAACCTCTTTATCCTCTGAGCATCCCCTCTGGCCCTTGTCTTTCTGCTGCAGGCGTGTACATCCCTGCTGGTTTCCATAAGCTGCCTGGCAAGCACAGGCCCTCGTGTCTACAAGGCTGTCAAGGGCTGTGTCTCTCTCCGATTGATTGGAAAAGTTCTTGTGCATGTATTTATTATTTTTTTCCCTCCCAATGAAAAACACCACCTGAGCAGGTCTCTGTTTGTCAAGCCTGTGTGGCTTGTGCAGAAGGCAGGCAAGCTTGCCAACAGTGGCTTGAAATAAACACCAACATAGCCCTATTAAGGAAAAGCAAAAATACTGAAAGAAAGTGGAGTTTTTCTGCTTTATTTTGATTTTCTAAAGTGCCAGGATATCTCTTAAGGTATTTTAAATAATTAAAAATTGTTATTGTTATTACTAGGGGATACTTTATTTGAGTACGGTTCTCCTTTACCCTCCCTGCTGATGGGTGCTGGGGTCACCCTTGCAGCTGCAGAAAGGAGCAGGCAAACCCCAGAGTTTAAGCAACATGCCTGATTTTGGCTCCAGGGAATTTCACAGGGGTGAAAGGAGATGGAAAACACTGTGAGGCCACTAAGCTATGAGCTGGAGTGGATTACTGAAGTGGATTAGTGATTTCTGACCGGGGGCTGGTGTGGAGCAGATGGGGTTTTGCCTGCTGCTGGTGTGGGGCCTGTGGGGGTTATGGTGGGCGATGGCAGGTTGAATCCTCTGTCTCCAAGAGCTGCAGCCGCTCTCCCCCTCTCTGCCTGGCCTTCACTGCCCCAAATATCCTGTGCAAAGCCCCCATGTCCGCAGGGAATATGGGTGCAGGGTAAGAGGGGTGGCAGGATGGGGACAGCAGGCTCCCCTTTTCTTTGCGTTGGAAGTGCCATGCCCCTCTCAGAGGGTCTCCCAGCCCATCATTTGGGTGGGAAAGAGACTCCCACCCCTCTCTCTGTGTATGTTGCATGCCTGCACTTTCTCTCCTCTTTCTCTCACCCTCCTTTTTTCCCCTTCCTTTTGCTTCCTCAAAAAAAAAAATAAAAAAAAAAATAAACCCCCAGCAAAAAGCAAGCTGTGATACTGTCGGGCCTGGCGTTGATGTTATTTATTTTCCTCAGTTGCTGCTCTGGAAGCCCGGAGTTGACAGAGCGGTTTTGTAGAATAGAAACATTATAGACTGTTACTGTCAGAGTGTTAAATGTGATGGATAGAGAAATACAGGGGAGGGAGGGGACTTTACACTAGCCATGTCTGCTGGCGAGGGTGCTCATGGGAGAATAAACCATCCGCATATAAGAAATGAATGAGGTAATGTGGCGGGAGGTAATGGACTCTTGCAACAGAGATGCGCCTTGCCGGCTGGACTTAACCCTTGCCACTCTGCTGGCAGGATGGGGTGGAATGGGAGGTGCGTGTTCCACTCGCCTGTGGCCCTGAGATCCAACGAGTTTGAGATTGGGATGCTGAGGCGCAGTGGAAAGATCCGTGTTGTCCCCATGGAGAGAGGGGAGTGCTGCCCGGGTCCCTGCAGACCCCTCACCTCCTGGACAGAAGTGCTTCCTGGGCTTGCCCCAAGCTCAGGATGGAGCATCTTCGTGGTGAGCACCAAGACATCTATTCATTGCCCGTTAGCAGAAGGACTTGTGCTACTTGGGAGGTGCAGAGGGTTGCAGCTGTTGGCAAGCAGCAGCCCAAGGGCTTATTTGTGGTGGCTCTGGCTTTGGGGTCCTGCTGAGTGGAGGTCTTGGATGCTCAGCTAGTGTTGTGGTTTAACCCTGGTCAGCAGCTAGAACCACACAGCTGCTTCCTTGCTCACCCCAGTTTGGATGGTGGAGAAAATCAGAAGACTAAAAGTGAGAATAAACTCTTGGTTGGGATAAAGACAATTTAATAGGTAAAGCAAAAGCAGTGCATGCAAGCAAAGCAAAACAAGAAATTATTCACTGCTTCCCATCAGCAGGCAGGTGTTTGGCCATCTCCAGGAAAACAAGGCTCCATCACCTTTAGCAGTTACTTGGGAAGACTCCAAGCGTACCCCTCTTCCTTCTTCTTCTTCCCCCTAGCTTTATATGCTAAACATGACATCACGTGGTGTGGAATAGTCTTTTCCTCAGTTGGGGTCAGCTGTCCCAGCTGTGTCCCCTCCCAGCTTCTTGTGCACCCCAAGCCTGCTTGCTGACAGGGCAATACGAAGAGCGGAAAATGCCTTGAGTGCCTAGAAATAGCTGAAAACACCAGTGCACTAGCACTCTGCCAGCTGCTAGTAAAAATGTTAACTCTATCCTAACCGAAACTGTGATAGCTGGCAAGGTGAGGAGCACAGGCCCAGACCAGGACAGGTGGGTGGCCCCTGACCTGGTGTTTCTCCTTTGTCAGTGGCAGAGGTGCTGAGAAGCTTTACCTTCGTTCGTGGCTGGTTGCACAAAGTGCTAAGCTGGGGTCCAGAACTGAAACCCCATGGTCACAGTGCTGGATTTGTGGTTCAAACATAATTTCTCATTTCTGGAGGGATAGGGTAGGTGGAAAGGTGGTTGATACCCCTCCAGCTCTGTGGTTACACCTGAAAGAGGGCAGGCTGGGTGCATCTCTGACGTCTTCTTGTGGTTCAATATTGATGGCTTTTCCTGTCATCCACTTAACTGTCAAATTATATTTTGAAGACTAATGAGTGTTTGGCACTCATTTCCATCCGTCCTCTTCACAGAGTCTTTCTGTAGCTTACTCTTGAGGAGACCCCACAGGTGATGTTACCTGCTGCCTGCAGGACCACAGAACCACAGAGTGGTTTGGGTTGGAGAAGGAACCTTCCAAGATCATCTAGTCCACACTCTGCCTTTCACGAGATCGGGTCGCCCATCAAACTTGACCTTGAACACTGCCAATGATGGGGTATCCACAACTTCAGCAGGCAAGCTCTTTCGCTCTCCCACCACCCTCATCATAAAATATTTTGTCCTTATACCTAATCTAAACCAACCCTCTTCTGGATTGAAGCCATCGCCCCTTATCCTAGTGGTACAGGACTTGATAAAAAGTCTCTCCATCTTTCTTGTAAGGATGATGGGCTTGTGTAGGGTGAGAAGCCTCAGGGCAGGGGCCAACCTGGATGCAGGGTGTCGTACAGCCCTGGCAGCTCTCACCACCCCTTCTCTTCATGCTTCACTAGGTGTCCAGCCTGACTGCACAGTTTGTCGTAGTCAGTGTGTGTGAGTAATTAAATTACTTCCTTGTGCATTTTACCCTTGCTGACTTTTACCCACCATCTTATCGCCAGCTTATGGAGCTTCGTTAACACATCCTTGGAGGAATACCTCAGCCTTTGTGAGTCCTTGCTAAACGCCGTTGCTCATGTTCTCATCAAACCTACTGCTGCTCGTGCTCTTCTCCTGGCAATAAACTTACTAAGCAGCAGTGGCCACCTTCTACAACCATGGCCTTCTGGAAAAAACTATTTATTTCAACTCTCTTCCACCTCTTAACTAAGCTTTAGTGCTTACTTTTGCTTCTGAGAAGAGTTAAATTTGTCAACTAATGAAACTTTGGGGGCTTCCAAACAACAACAACCATGCTTCGTGCCTTCTGTTGCTGGGTGTGCCACAACTGTAAGAAGGTTAGTGAGAGGTACATTTTCTCCTTTCTTACAGGTGTTGCTAGTTAATCTTGGTGGTATCATGTCCATCTTGAGATTTTATCCTATTTATCTTCTTAGACGGTACTGAAGTGAGACTTACAAGTCAGTGAATCTGTGGTTCATCTCACTCCATTTTTTAAAAATAGGGTATGACACTTTGTGTTCTCTAGTGTAATGAGAGATTGAGCTGCTAATGAAAATATGCAATCATTTTATTTCTGAGTCCCTGTAAAACTCTTAGGCAGGTATTATCTGGTCTTGGTGACTCCTCATTTTTAATTTTCCAAACGTGCTTTAACATCAGTTCTCCTGACATCTCAATCGTGGATTGAGCCTCATCTTTGCCACCTGAAAGATGGCCTACAGTCAGGGATAGTGTGGTGTTGGGTGGCTGAGAGCTGAGGACTGGATTCCCCTGCATCCTTGCATCCTGTGGCCGCCACCACAGCAACTTCTCTGGAAATCAGCCCTATATGAATGATGACAAGGTCTAAGCTTGCTGTAGATATTGTGACAAAATTCATTCTCATCTTGGTTTGTAAGCTCACAGCTAGTTAAAAATTGCAACTGATTAAAGCATCATCCTTTCATGAAATGGATGAGTTTGAGGAATTCCCTTGTATTTGCCTGTTGCTTCTTTGGTGTCTGAGTCATATTTCTTTGGGATTCAGTGAGGATCCCAAAAATGTTTCTGTCCAGGAGGCGTCTTGGTGCTCTGGCTCCAACAGTTGAATCTGGGGATGCTGGTGCTGGACCTGATCTTGCTTTCAGGCTGTGGTGAAGAGGTGGGAGGAGCCAGTCTCACATCAAAATCTCTTTCTTATGAAAGAGCCACGTGGATGTGCCACCCTAGCACGACACTGCCTGCCCCAGGGGTGCAGCCACAGTGTCACGGGGAGCTGCAGGGACATCAGTGTTCTCCTTTGGTGGCGGCAGCTCTGACCTCTGGCGCCTTGAGAAATGGTCCACAAATCCT
>VXBW01003930.1:944051-1002172 GCA_013400375.1 Thinocorus orbignyianus | reverse complement strand
CCTTTTCTTAGCTGATGTCAGAGAGAAGGGGGGATTATTTCAGCAGAAGGGGAGGAAGGTAGTGGCTTTTGTTCACATCAGTAAATAGGGTGGCAAGAAACACGTGCAGAAATAGTGCGGGGGTGTTACATCCCTTTCCATGTACCCACTGCTTGGGTCCCTCAGTTACCCTGTGCCCCCCCTGCCCAGGCCCCTGGGGTACCTGCATGGCATCTTCATCTTTGGGAGCAAGAGTGAAATATGTCTGTCCCTCCTTGCAACATCCCTGTTTCCCTCGCTTTCTGTTTGCTTTGTCCTCTTCTCTTTGGGACTGGATCTCCGAAACAGTAACGGGCTGATTTTGGGGTGGAATTGGATAGAACTGGTTTTGTGTGGAGGAAAGGCAATTTGAAAGAGGACAGTTCTGAGTTTTCTCCCCAAAATAAGCTTATGCGGAAAAGATGATGTATGGCAGCGAGCCCGAGCGGTCCTGCTGCCCACACCATTTTGGGCCTGGACAACTTGAAATCCTGTGTGTTTGGGCACCTAACGAGCCTAATTTCTGTGAAGGCAGCTTCTCAGTGGGGGTGGCTAGAGCATCTTCCCAGTGTTCACTGGTACTCGACTATTCACAGCAGCTGGGTTCACCTGGTGCTGTTTGTGGTGCGGGTGCGTGATCCTGGCCATGCCATCCTCTCCCTTGGTGTAGCCTGAGTCTTGCTCCATTACACCCGTGTCTCCGCTCTCGAATCTTTCAGTGGAAATGGTCCAGATCTCCTGGTGCCGCTCCTTCCTCCCTCCCTCCCTCCACTGCTCAGGCTCCGTACTCTGCCTTGAAGTCTCAGGCAGGTGTTCAAATAAATAATGCAGCTAAAAATACCTTTTGGCAGCAGCTGGGAGTTGTTGCAAGCGGCACTGCCGGAGTGGTGGGAATACAGCATCCCGGCTCCACGGGCAGGTGCATCTGCATGCTCTGGAAAAGCAAGAGCAAGTGCTGCAGGGACGAGGATCTGCTTGCCTCCTGGGTCTGCCACAGCCCCACCGAC
Source organism: Thinocorus orbignyianus (assembly GCA_013400375.1). NCBI lineage: Eukaryota > Metazoa > Chordata > Aves > Ciconiiformes > Thinocoridae > Thinocorus > Thinocorus orbignyianus. The sequence continues at coordinate 1,001,147 of VXBW01003930.1, read as the reverse complement.
AAGCCAAGGTGTTGATTCTGTCCCTCCTTGGCTTTAAGTAAGCATCTCCTTTGCCAGGGTTGGCTTTCAGTGGAAAGACGCTGCCACGTGAACTCTCCAGCAGCATCCTAGCTCATGGAGGAGTGTCATGCCAGCCCTGTGTTCTGGCTACATCAACAGGCATCAGGAAAGAATCATTTGAAATGCAGTAGCATCTCAAACTGTTTCCCCCTTGAAGGAACACTTTGCAGGCTGGATCACACAGCCACCTCCAGGGAAGGATGCCAAACCCTTCCTGGCCACTTAGGGTACTAGTAGGGCAAGGGCACTCGGTATCTCAGTTGTTTGGTCTGTTTTGCTGGAACCGGCTGTTCTAAAATCTTCTCCAAAAATGTTCTGCTGCATGGCCATCCCTGGGGAGTTGTCCCAGCTGAAGGCAGCTCCTGGTGGCTTTTCCTCCTCCCTTTGCCCGCCTGGGCCTGGACCTGGCAGCCTGGATTCTGGTGGGTGCAGAGGGCTCCATCTCCACTAAGCGCTCATCTCCTGGCTCTGCTTGGAGAGCTTTTGAGAACTCCTCTGGCAACAAATGGTCGGACGACAAATTTAATTATTGCAGCAGGAATGTTGCTGGGGGCAGAGCATCCTTGAATTGGCCACAAACAAAACTGACCTTGGTTTTCCTCTCGCCCAACTGATAATAAACCCTTTGCTGCTGGTCAGAGCTGCTCCAATTCCGACGTGCAGACAAGGAGGGCTGCTAGATTGTTCCTCTCCGGTATCTATGGGTTTTGGGAAGTGTCGGCCACCTTCTTCACCAGTTGTGGGCCTTTCAGTGAGTTGTCCTTGTGCACCTCAGCTTGGAGAGCAAAGTGGCTTGTTACTGAGTCCCAAAGCAGTTGTGCCAGAGTGCAAGGATAGGGGTTGGGGAGCCAGGATGCTCCTGAGGTTCATGCTGCTCTGCGCAGGCTGAGACCTGATTTTTCTCTTCAAACTGTGGCAGCCCTTCAGTACTGGCAGCCCTTGCTTTGCCATCCCTCCCTAGGAGCACAGGAAAAGTACTGGTGGGGCTGGCATGGTAGCTGTGGGTCACCAGTGGTCTGGGTGATGTTTGAGTGATGCCTGAGTCCTGCAGTGCCGCTGCCTCATTGTGGTTTTGGCCACAGTTCCCTTTGAGGCCCGAAAAGATCAAGCCAAATGGTGTGCTGGAAAGCCTTCCCGACTCCAAGGGAGATGCTATCTAGGAATTGCTGGCTGCTTTTCCATGCTTTTTGGGTGTATTCGGCCTGTTTTGACAGCACAGTGCAAAATCAGCTAAGGGTTGTAGAACTTTCAGAGTGAAAACATGGTCTGGCTCTGGTGTGGTGGTCCAGCTTTGGTGTGGTGGTCTAGCACGTGCCCCCACAAGCGCATCCGTGGTGACTTATCACAGTCCCCAGGGCTGGGGGGTTTGCTGCGGCTCAACAGCCTGCTGCCGGCCCGTGAAATGCAATCAGAGCTACACGGATGCCACGAGCCAGGGCAAGCTGACTCTTCCCATCTCATCCTGTGGAGAACAAACAGAGCTCAAGGTAAAGCACTGAAATTTCACCGTGACCTTTTCTTAAAGCATTATAATCAAGTTGAACGTTTCCAGTTGTCCCACTAATGTTTGCCCCATGGGAGAAGGCGTCCTGCTTTGAGGGAGGATGTTTGTGGCGACAAGCATGCTTGCCCCGGGAGTTTGTGGCACTGGATGCCAAATGCCTGCTGGGGGCTGGGGAGGCGGGGGGCAGAGGGCTGGGGCTGCTCCCTGCCTCCCGCTGTAATGCAGCCAGAGGAAGGAGTGTGCTGAACACTCTGCATCTGCTACAGCCTTTGCTCAGGGCTTTTCGACACATGGATTGTAAAACACACACCGCCTGGCATGTCACTGGGCACCCATAATGCCTCCCAAGTGTGATTTCGAGTCATTGCTGTTGACTCGGGCTTTGGGATTAGCAGCTCCTGCCTGCAGCAAGTTGGGGTTGGCTTGAGGGAACTTGAGGCTGGAGCTGGAGAGGCTTGATCCAATGATGCGCAGAGGTGTGGAAGCAGAGAGAAGCTTCAAAGTCCAGCTTGGACACAGAAGAAGCCTTTCTGGGGAGAAAGGATGAAGCATGTTTATGCTACTCGTGTCTGCTAGACCTATTTTTCTCATGAGGTTGTGGCCTCTTTATGCTGGTGTCTTGTCATGCTGGATCTGGGGACGTGGTGTTCAGTCTTCTGTGTGCAGGAGCATCTCACTTCAGCTTGAAGAGGCAAGGGCCCATCATGTCCCATGGTCCGTGTGGCTTGCCTGGCATAGGGGCTGGGATTTCTGTGTGTCTCAGCAGCATTGGAGAAAGTGACCCTGTCTTTCTCAATGACGAAGGGGTCAAGGTCCACTTGTTGTCCTGCTCTGTCTCCCAGAGCCGCACAAGAGGAGGGACCCAGATGCCCCATGGCGACTGCCAATCCAAGCACGGGTGTGTGTTTCCTGCTGGACTGGGAAGGAAAGATGGGTTTGCAAACCTTTCCCCAACCAGGATGTTCTCACTGGGTTTGGATCGAAGTGCTTGTGACCTTCAGGCATGCTTTTTTGGTCCCCACTGGATTTTTGAGAGATATTTAAGGGATGAAGGATGGAGATACTCCTGTGTGTGAGTGGTGGTGGTGGGAGCAGCAGTGCCAGGGTGGGGGCACAGGGGCTCACAGACCCATCCAGGCACCCACAGGGCTGCAAACAACCCTTAGCTGGAAGTGTGCTTCAGCCTCAGCAGCTTTGCCAGTTTGCAAACACTTCCTGAAGCAGCTGGGTACCCACAGCTGCATCCATGGGTGGGGGTGAGCCCTTCTCCCCCCTGCACCCAGCTGGCCCACGCCTCCCGTACCCCAGAGCGCCTGCCTTTGTCCTGCAAAGCAAGGGTCCCCTCTGGCTGTGCGTGTGCTGGCACCGCTGACATTTAGCTCTGGCTGGCTTGCAACCATGCATATGTATGAGGAGCAGGCGGGAGGGTGACGGGGGGCTGGCCCTGGCCCCACGACCTCTACATAAGCGGAGCTGCCGCCTCATGTGGCTCCGCGGGGTTTGGTTTGGTTTTTGAAATGTCTCATTGAAATGTTCCAACAATCCCAATTCAGTTTTTTTGCCTTCATCTCCTCCCTCTGCAGTGGCCGGGAAGGCAGGATGGCTGGGTGGGGTGCTGCTTCCCGAGGGTTTCCTCCTCTCTTTGCACAAGGCATTGGATGCAGCTGTAATGTTGGAAGATTGAGTTTACCACGTTGCTGAGGTCCTGTCTGAACCGGCTGCCATGCAGCATTGGCGGGTACCGTGGTCTGGGTGATGCTTGGGGCTTCTGGAGAAGCACGCCTTGTCTGTGGTTGGTCCCAAATGGTGGCACAAGTGTGGTGCAAGTGCTGCGTGGGTGGGTGGCTTCATGCCGGGGGAGAGTTCACAGTTGCAGCTCCCAGGAGATCAATGCTTTAACAGCCTCCCATGCGTACCCCGAGTGTCTGGAGATGCAACTCACTTCTTTCCCAAGGGTGGGTGGTGCTAATTGGTGCCCTGCCCCTAAATGCAGCATTGCCTGCTGATGCCCACAGCTGCCCTCGCGAGGAGGGCCTGGCTGGCTTTTGGGGACAGTGAGCTGTGCATCCTGGGGCCATGCTGTGGGCATAGTGATCTCGCGAAGCTCCTGCCATGTGGATGTGGACTGAGTGGTGACAGCACTTTCCTCAGCTTGGATGCAGTCATCCCATGGGATGGGAGATGGTTGGGAAACCAAAGCACAGGACCAGTAAGGGGCATAGAATTAAAGGCAGTGATCTCCTTGGGAACCCACAGCAGCACAGAGAGGTGAAGCGTGGTCTGGAGAGCCCCGTGACAGGCAGGCAGCGCAGGCAGGTCTAATCTGTGCGTCTGTGTCTGCTTGGGCTGCGCCTTATAGCCATTATAGCCAGGCATTAACTGTGTGCTGATGGAGCGGCTTCCCAGGCCAGCATCCAAGTGCCCCCTCCCCACCTCACTGTCCACCCCTACATCTTCCCATCTGGCACCAGCTCTGGTTGCCCTCCCTGCCTGCCTCCCCAGGGTGGGCAGGGGACACTGTCTCCCCAGGGTGGGCAGGTCTCCCTTGCAGAAAATGGCTCCCCCCCACTTCTCCTTCTTCCCCCTCCCCAAAACTTTCTTGCTCTGGGGTTCGCCGCAGAGCTGTCCTCCGTCTCAGTTGTTCCCGGCTGTCAGAGGTTATATATATCTGCTCTGCTCATGCTCATCCTCTGTAACCATTTTCTGCTACAGAATCTTCTGGCTGCTCGTTGAAGCCTTAATCCGTAATGCAGCGATCAATGGGTGTGCGCCTTTACCACTCGGATGCTCATTTTTTAATCCCCACTGCCTCCTTCAATGTCATCCCTTCCCATTTTTCTTTATAGAATTTCAGGTCTACTGTACCTGCTGATTACTTAGCGGAGACCGCTGGACATCTCCCTTAATTAATTCCATCGATTTCTCAAATCCCACAAGGTTTGGGGTCCTTAGATTTCTGAAGCAGCTAAATGGAATGTCTAAATTCCGACATTTTCCCTCTATAAATTGTTTTGCCAGGGAGGCGCTGGGAGGCAGCGCTCTGGCTTTATTTATTTGGAGGTGATGTTAGCCCTGGAGCCTTCCCCGTCCTTGCTGTGGGCACCACGGAGGGCATGGGAGGGAGATGCCACTCGCCCTCATCGCCTGGCCATGCTCTCCATCCCCAGGATGCTCTTGCAGACCCCCAGACCTCCACTGCCATGCATCCTGGGAGCAGTATGTTCCTGGTGAGGGAGTAGGGCGGGACCAGCTTTGGGAAAGGAATGAAGCTCCTGGAAGGAACCTATTTACCAGTTGGGCACTCGCCGCGTGCGGCTGGGGAAGACTCTGTTGCTATGCACAGGGAGCTTAATTTTATTATTACTCTCTGCTATTTAATGTCTGTCTCTCAGGCAGCTGGTGATGTTTTAATGAAGCTGGAATTGCATAGTCTGTAGCGCTGGATAATCGTAAGCTGCCGAGTCAGAATCAAATTAATAATTCATGAAATTAAAGTGTATAATTAATTCGAACTGTGCAGATGAGGAGGGACCCGAGTCTTCAGCCTGAAAAGAGCGCACACATGTCCGTAAAATGTGCGTGTGCGTGTCCGTCTGCGATGACAGGGGCATCTGCACCGGGGCCCTGGCAGGGCTGGGCAAATCTGCTGCCTCTCGCTTCCCCAGCCATTGATCCTTGGGACACGTTGCCTTCCTCAGTTGTAAGGCATGGAGGCTTAGTTTTAATTGTTTTTATGTGAGTACTTCTCAATGCATACATGTTTTCAGGTTAAAACTTCCACTCCTGCGTTTGGTCCAAAAATGGTGGCATTTGGTGGCTAGGGAACCTGCCTGGCCGTGTTGCTGATTATGGCCACATCTCTCTTCCCCTGGAGAAGTGACACGTGCCTCCACTCTTCATGACCTCGCTAGTTCTTCTGTGGTTGTATTTGTTTTCTCATTTGATCTGGTGCAAAACTACTGGAAATGGAGCAACCACTGGGCTGCTTTTTGAAGAGTTTCTGCAGTGGAAAGTCCTTAGGGGCTGTATGGCCTTGAAAAGGTGGAGAGGGTGAACTTAGTGGAGTTAATAGGTGCCCCACCAGCAGGGGAGGGATGTCTCTTTTGGTTGTTTCCTGGTAATTTGTAGTACAAATTGCTGAGCAATGCAGGAGGTTTAGGGAGCTTTTAGCTTTGGGTCTAGTTGGACCAACTGGCAACATTGCTGATCCATCTTGTAGGAGGAGGGGAACTTGCACCACTTTAACTGCTCTGTGTGCTCAGGAGAGAAGTCTCATCACATCCTGATCCAGGATGGGACAGCTGGGAATTTACCCAAGTTGAGATGTTGAATATTTTGCAGCTTTGAAGACCACATCGTTAGCATCTGTGGTCTGTACAGATAGCCGTTGGCTGATACCTGTGGAGAAGTAGGTTCAACCAGACTCTCCTGCCCACCATTAAACCAGGTGAGGTCATTGCTGCTTCTGTAGTGGAGTGATGTCCTGCATTCTTTTGCCTAGCTAGAGCAAGCTTTCCATATTTGGTTACAGCTTCCCAATTTATGTTACTTTTTTGCAAAATGTTGGCATTGTAAATTTGGGGGATGTATTTCTTGAAGACATTTGTGAAGGAATCTTTTATTTATATAAGTTTAATATTTATTTAGCCAAAAATCTGGCTGCAGCAAGATAATGTGATTTGCTGTAAATGCCATGGCAGTGAAGGATCTCAAGTACAAAGCTGATGGAATATCTATTTAGAAAACCATTTGTTGAAGGCAAAATTACACTAAAAAGACATTGTGAGTTTATTTTGGGGGTGTGAATCAGGAACCCTCCCCACTCTTTTAAACTCACTGCAAATTTTTTCCCCCCTTTGTGAGTACATGTTCTTGCACTAGGCACAGCCATCTCAAGGAAGCATCCATGGTCAGAGACCTGCCTAATTTGGGAAGGTGAGATTTGGTGGAGTATCACTTCAGTCTACTTAATTTTTCCTCCTCCATTTGGTGGCTGGTGGCCCTGGGAACTGAGGCACACCATGTTTCTCCTTGGAAGGGGAGGAAAGCTGTGAATTCCCCTTTCTCTAACTGAGACACAGACAGCAAAGTGTGTTTCTGGGACAGATGGGTTGGCTGGTCGGTGGCTGTTTCGGTGCTCGGCTGGTTTGCAGCGCTGTGGGGGAATCCTGCCTGATGCGGAGTCAAAGCAGAGGTGGGGAAAACACATTTTTTTGTGTGAGGCTCTTGTGTGCACAGGAAATTCAAAAGGTTGCTTTTATTTTGCAATCAAAGGCAAACGTAGCTCTTCTCTGTGTTTCATAAAATGAAGCTCTTCTGATCGTTTCCAGGGCCTGTTACAGCTGTTGGTTTTGGCAATCCTGAACTGGTTTAGTTCAGAGGAGAGACAATATTTCAGTATGAAAGGGTTCTTTAACACTCCTTGCCTAGGCTTTGGGAGCTGGGTTGCACCACCCATCCAACCTGTACTCTGTGATGAAAAGGCAAGATGCGCAGGACCTTCATGCTCGTTAATTGCATGCAATTACGTCCTGAAGCTTTTGTGGTACTTAATGAAATTGAGCAGTTGGGTTTGGACCATCATGGTTGACATCCTGTTGGCATCTCCTTGCCTTGATAAAAATCCTTGTCCCAGGGTTTGGGGTGCTGGTGAGTGGTGCAGTTTGAGAACCAGAAGAGGGTAAGGTACTTTAGTGAATTGTCCCCAGTACTGATAGCTCAGGGCCAACCCTGCTTCCTGGCTGTGCAGCATGAAGGCACAAAACAGTCAGGATGGTGCACATTGCTCCATGAGCAATTTCTTTCAGTGTTCAGACATGACAAGTCTCTCATACCCTGTTTCATCTCTCAGTCTCATGGTTTCTCTGTTGCAGGAAAAAAGGGGAAGGAAAGGATTTCCCTCCTCCTGTGAGCGTGGCTAAACATCAGCAAAGGTCTCCAAGGTTGCACAGCACTGGGTAAATGCTGAGTGGTATTAATAATAACCTGCCCTTTTTTGCTAATGCTCCCCTTTGGAGTCCAGATCTTTTATTATTATTATTATTATTGTAACTGTTACAATGCAGGACGTGGGGAAGCTGAGGAGCAAAGCTGGCTGCCTCCATTGCTCTGCCTCCATCCTGCTTGGTCAACCACTGCCATGTGCCTGCCTGCGGGGTGGGTGGTTTGTGTATCACCACCTGAGCAGCTTCTGCTCTGTGGAGGTTGTAAAGGAGCCCAGTGGCTCCATGGCCCTGTGCTGACTTGTCCATTCCACCCTGGATTAGCCTGGGCTGGTTGGGAGGACAGCGGGGAAACCCTTGAGTTGGGTCTTGGCTTTGAGCTGCTTCCTCCTCCTCACAGGTCCGTGCAGGTCTTTGGGGGTAGATGGGGAGGTGGAGAAGGACAGAGGGAGCAGAGGTGTGGGGGTTGGAAACCTAGTTGAAAGGGTTACTGCAAAACGCAAACAAAAACATGATGCAAATGAGCCATTTGCAACAGGTAGCCTTAATCAGATGCTGTCAGATGAATTCAGCATCTCTCCGATTGTCGCCTGCACTAGCCTCCCGTTCGGAAGCCCTCATCTGCTCCAGATGTGGTTTAATTTACTGCGACTTGGCTAATTACTGTAATTAAGGATTAATTACTGTTAATTACTTTCACATAAACTCAACGCCAGTCAAAGAGCGGAGCCTTATGAAGCCTGCCACAGCAGAGAACACAAGCACGGCAGCTTGGGTGGGCCCACTGGGTCCTCGGGGCGATCCCGAACTGGTACCCACCGCCCGGCCGGCCCCCGGTCCTGGCCCTTGCCCCGCAGGGTCACCCCATTCCTGCCCCTCCCGGGGCCGGCAGGCACACGTGGCAGGGCTCCAGATGGCATCCAGCGAGCCAGCCGCCGTTATTATCGTTAATAATTAGATAGAGCGGGGGGTTGCTGTGCAAACCCTGGTTAGGGAAGGGAGGCCAGCAGCGTCTCCGGCAGGCTCTTGAGAGATGCGAAGGATCAACCACCTTTCCCATCCCCAGCCCTTCCCCATGCTCCCACCTGCCACATCCCCAGCCAGAGACCTTGCTGGAGAGCCTTAATATGCAAGAGACACAGAATTGTTTTGCTTTCCCCTACGTCATGCGTGCAAAAAGGTGCTTTAGCAAACAAGGGAAAAATCAAGCCTGTATCTAAGGGAACGGGAGCCCGAAAAACCTGCAGTGGGTGTGGGAAGGAGCACCAAAATGATTCATGGGCAGTGCAACGTGCAGTATTCCTGTGGGAAGCAGGGGTCTGCCGGTGGCGGAGGACCTGCTCTGCTTCCCTGGCTCCCTTAGACTTGTTAGGCTCGGTATCTATTGGGCTTATTAGTTTTAAAAGTCCTGAGGCCTTTTCCACTGCAGCAGAGGGAGGAAGACCCTGGTGGAGGGGGGCTGAGATGCAGCGGTGGTGGCTGAGCCGGGAGCAAGCCATGCCCCGTCCTCACCCGTTGCCTGCGGCCTCGGCTCTGTCTTGTGGCTGCGTGTGTAATATGAAAGCAGGATGGGGAGAGAAAAATCGGCATGATTAGATGGGTATTGTTCTATTAGATCTCTGCCTGCTTGCTGTTGTGTCTCAGCATTTGAAGATGAAACATATTCATTTAGCTCCCAGGATGAATGGTTTTAATAAGGGGAGCAAGATGAGGTGGGGTAGTCCTGATGACTTCAGAGACCCATCAACTCTCCCCCTAAGGCCATTTCGGTGATGACATGGGCCACACAACCATTAACGCCGCAATCAGGACAAGTTTTCCGTGTCCCTGCGAATCCTTCAGCTAGGAAGAGCGTGTTTTGGAGCCCAGGAGGAGATGTGTATCAGCAGTAATCGGATTGAGCCTGTGGGGAGGGGTGGCAGGGGTTGAAGTAGGGGCTCCCAGGATGCGATTCCCACAGGGAGGCTGAGGGGGAGCAGAGATCCAGGCTGGCTGGCTGGGAAGGCTTTTGGGGGCAAGGTGGAGCCAGTGTCTGCTTGATTCTCACCTTCCTCACATCCCGGCACCCGGCTGATGCCACCCTGCATAGAGCATAGAGGCTGAGACCTTGTGATGATCATTAGTTATTTCAGTGCAATCTGACACCTCTCTCTGCTTCGCTGCCATCCCTCTCTGGGCTGGCCGTGGCCTGCCCTAAGCCCCAAATCATGAAAATTCCCATTATTAGAGCATCTCTGGGGGCCGGGGAAGGGATACCACAATGCTGCTGATGTCTGCATGCCCTGGCCTTGCTGGTTTGGAGCTGGGAGGGGGGAGTGCGCTCCAGCGAGCAAGACAGGGAAGCCAGCCGGCACTTGGGCTGTCAGCTCCGCTCAGCCTGGCTGTCAGGTGCGGGGATGCAGAGGGCCTCATTGCTTTAATTGACACCTTCCCCTCGCATCCCACGCTCGGCCGTCCCAGCCTCATCTTTCCTTTCATCTTCCTTCTCCTCTCTCTGAGGAAGCAGGGTGCCGTGCGGTTCAGCCCTCCTCCTTGCCCCCTTGCTCCTAGAGCCAAGGCTGGGCGAGAAACAGGGAGGCAGAAGAGCTGGACCAGGCTGGATACAGGAGCACAGTTGCCATCCCTCATGTGACAGTTTCGTATGTACTGATCTTCCTGAATGTCAGAGCATCCCGTGTGGATTTCCTTGCCCCTGTCCTTTTCTAAGGCTCTGCAGAAATGTCTCATGGCAGCACTCCTGGATAATTGCTGCACACAGAAGGACCAGAGTCTGAAGACCCATAGGATTTCTGGTTGTGCCTTGCTGTTTTGGAGGCATCTCTGTGTACTCATCAGCAAGGAGCAAGAGCTGGTTGCTCTGCACAGCATGTACTGCCTGTGCTGTAAGGCCTTATGAAGTTCAAAGAGGGGGTCAAGAGGTGGGGGGTGGAGGAGGTGGTAGAATGACTTAATCTTTCCTGGTCATCTCTGATGCAAATCATGCCTGGCATGTCAGGGTGTCCCTCTGAAAACCAGGAGAGTCTGCTGCTTTCTAGGCCAGGAGCAGGGATGGATGGCCACGGGGTGCTGATAGAAGGTGAAACTGACTTCTGGCTAGTGCCCTTGTCCTAGAGTGGATAGTAAATGTATTTTCTCTCCTAACCAAATGGGAAGAAGCAGAGCTTAGGCTTCTTCGTCCACCAAGAGCCAAGAACTGTCTGTGACTTGGCCTGAGCAGGGCCAAGGCTTCCTCTAGAAGATTGCTCTTCAGGATGAAGGACCTGTTTGGAAAATCACACCTCATGTGCAATGGGTGTATTCACCTTTGGAGAAACTGATGCACGCAGTGCTTCAGGGCTGGTGCTCAGATCAACTGTGATGGCAGCCATCGCGACTAAGCAGTGCCACCACACAACAAGCAGTGACTCCTGTCCCATCCTTTCCCACAACCCGTCCTTGGCCATTCCATTCAGCGCCTCACAGCTTGCCCACTCCAGCAAGCAGACAAGCTCCATAGTTGGTCCTTCCCTTGGATGAAGGCCTCAGAAGGCTTTGGTGTGACTATGGCTGGTCCTGCAGTGACTAAACTTCCCCACTAGTGCCTTCTGGGAACGTGCCATGTAAATAAAATCTAGCTTCCCTCCTCTTCCACTGCTTTTCCTTGCCCGGGGGTCTTGTGAACTGAGCCGGCCCCAAAGTTCAACTCAGGCAGCCAGCAGAAGCAACAGGGAAAGGTCCCCCATGGACCGCACTGTCTTTGCTCTCTATTTATTTTAAAGTTGGGAGCCCTTTGATGTCTGCCTTTGCAGCTCGTATTCTGCCAGGAGGCTGAGAACAGCCTGCGTAATTAGCCCGGAAAAATGCTGCTTTCATGTGGGTCGGGGGACCCAAGCAGAGAAGAGATTTCCAAGGGCTTTGTTCTGTTGCAGAGAAATGTTGTTTGGGGTTTGGTGGGTTTTGACAGAGCTCTTCTCGCCCTTCCCTTTTCTCCTACTGTAGGGTGGAGCTCGGGGTTTTGGCAGGGAAAGCACACGTGGCGAGCTGCTGCTCTACGGGAGACAGGCCGTTCAGTGCTGGGCTGGGGTTTCGGGTACGTGCAGAAGCATCTTGCTCTTGAGCAAGGGATCAGCCAGAACCACGCTCCAGCTGACCCAGGGGAAGAGTCAAACAACCCAGATACTGTGGGATCTCTTCTCACAATTTTGATTTTTTCCTTATTCCCTCTAAAAAGCATCCAAGGCAGGGTGCTGCTCTCCCAAGCCCTGTTGGTCCCTGCCTGCAGTTGCTGTCTGCACAAGTGCATGCCAAGGGGTGTAAAGCAGACCAATGTAATCCCACACCCTCAGTGAGACTGTGCTCTTGGTCAGCTCTTGAGCCAGTGATTGTCGTGGCTGGGTCATGGTCGAGGACAGCAGGTCTGAGTTTGCTGTCCTGCTGGGGTGGTGAGAGCTGTTGCTGTTGCGCTGTGACTCTGGGCATCCTTTCTTGCACCGGGGGTTTGCAAAAGTGCAGCGCCCCTTGGCACAACAGGTTGGAGTTTCAGCCTTGCCTGTTACCTGTCTTTCCTTCTGCTTGTTGCGGGTTGGCAGGTCTGGGGGGCTTCTTCAGCAGGGTGGGTACAAGGTGGCACTGTCTGTGTCCCTGCCTGCATGGCGGTCACTTGCATCTTTGCCTGCATGGTGGTTACCCACTGCTCCAGTTGTCCCACTGGCCCCTGACTGCAATACACCACCTCTACTCAGTGCACTTCCCACGATACCAAGGCTTTCCAATGAAGCAGTTGTTAGTGGGCACAGCCCAGGTGTCTTTTCTCCCCTTGCATTTACCCCCTGCCCTCTGGGCACGTGGGGCATTTGCAAACAGGAGATTTGCTTTTCTCTAGCATTTTGGTGCAAGTAAGGTACTGCAAATCTCACCACACCACTGTGTTTACCAAGCCTTTTAGCTTCATGCATCATCCTGGATGGTCCTGCATCAGCACGAGTATCATCTTCCTGCAGTTGCTGCTGCCCTGGGAGGGCTTTTGCTCCTTTCCTGCCTTTTTTGGGGGGGCTGATGTGTTGCTTTACATATCTTTTCTGGAACCCATTTAGGCATTCCCAGTTGTAGTGGGCTCAGCAAAGAGGTGAGAGGTGTTTTGTCAGGAAGGGTGAAGATGTCCTCCTGCCCTAGGAGGTGGATGCATTGTCAGGATCCTGGAGATTTGGCTTGGGAACATGACTATGTCAAGATGGTGGGGTGCTCTGATCTTCCCTGTGTGGCAGGATCTCCCCACCCTGAAAGCAGCGAGAGTCACGGAGCGCTTTGGGAACTGAGCAGCAAATGAGCTTTGTTTTTTTCCCACCACATTTCCTCCCTTGGACTTAAAAAAAAAACCCACAACAAACAACCCCAACCCACCCAACAAACCAAAGCCAACACATAATTACATTCCTCCCCAAACCAGGGCTGACACACAGAGCAAGCCACTGCGGGCATGGGCAGAGGTCTTACCTTCTCCCTGTTAATTTCTCACGTATCTCTTGCTTAAAGACCTTGTGCCATCTTCCTGCCTACAAGGGAGCTGTGGCAGCTCCCCAGGGAGCCCCCTCCTCTTCCCAGATCTGATTCCTTCAGCTTTTGCTGGGGGGATGAATGGATGTGGCTGAGCCCCCTGCGAGCACAGTATGGGTCCCCAGGGCCTTCGTGTGCCATGCCTGTGTACATATAGGGTGTGGGTTGTATATGGGAGTATGGTATTTAGAGTGCATTAATGAGCATACAGGAGAGTGGGGAAAATGGATCATTTATGGTTACGATCTGGCTACTGTCAAAATACGGTGTTATTTTGACGGTTGCTTTGTCTTTGCTCTCTGAGCAATATGAAGGTAGTTTCTTAGCAACAAAACTCTGTTCGCAAACAACACCAGTGAAAAACAACCCCCCAGAAGAAGAGGAGGCAGCCTCCAGAGCACCGCTCCTGCATGTCCCCTGGCCACACAGCATCTTTAAATTAGATGGAGAACATCTTACTGGACGGCAGGCGCTTGCCCATGGTCATGGTGCAGTGCCAGTGCTGCCCTGGTCACTTCTGGGGTGCATTGCTTAGGATGTGATCATTATCCCTTTTGCAGATAGGTAAACTGAGGCAGCCTGGGGGTGGGAATAGTGTCAGGGGATGTGTTTAGGTGACATGGGAGAGTTTGAGCTTCTACTGGGTGAAGCTTGCCACATGGTGGCTGGCAGGTGCTGTGTCAAATGTCTCTTGGCCAAAGTCTTCTCTTCTCTAGGGTCTCATCCCTGTGTCTCAGATGGATCCCAGAAGGAGGGCGGGAGGGAGCTGCCTGCAAATGATTTTGGCAGAGGTTTTCCTGTGCAATTTGGAGCATCTCTCCTTTGAAGGCGGTGCTGGGCCTGGTGTCTGTGCTGACGTTGGAGTCCATGAGAGCAAGCGGTTTCTCCAGCCAAGTATCTGCCAGGCTGTGTCGAGAGAACTTTTATCATTTCTGTCACAGACATCACAACTCGCTTGTCTTACCATACATCTTCCTAAATGTGACAGAATATTCAGCTGTTATTAATTGAATACTCTCTAATTTAACTGCTTTGCAGGAAGGAGAACGACTGGTTTGTCTCAGCGCACAGAGCTGCCATTGGGCACACAGGAGGTTCTGGGGTGCAGAAGGGTGGTTTGGGGAACAAAATTGGGCTTTTGGACCCATTAGTATACATAGATACATGCCCCTCCCTGCATGGAAAGGGCTGCAGGGGCTGCCCTGACTCCTGGTCCCAGGGCATGTGGCTCAGCTCATGCTGGAGATGCTGAGGACATCGCTGCCTCTCTACACCCATCCTGGTGCTACTGACTGGGAATGGAGGGGAAGGGATTCCCCGGGTGCCCAGGAGGGAAGGGTGATTTGGACCAGGTTGTCCCCACCTCCATCCAGGCAGCCAGAGGTAATACCTGCACTAGGTAAATGCCAGCTTCTTTGCTGAACTTCCAGAAGCAAAGCTTAACCCCTTCAGTGGGCTTCTTCAGCTGTATCACAGTGCCCATCATAGCCTGGCCAGCTCCTCAGTCCCCAGCAGATCCCACTTACGGTTCCTTGCCTTCTCCTCCACATCACCTCTAGAGATGTCCCACATGCAGACTGGTTGTTATCGTAGGGTTGATGAGAAGTTTGGCCCCTTGAGAGGAGGTGGAAAGTCAGCTGTCCTTGCTCTCACCTGTGTGGCAGAGTGGTGGTGGGACTGCCCTCTCCTGCCACCCCAGTCCTGTGCCCACTTGCAGCCATGCGTGGTTGCATCTCTCTGCCGCTTTCCCGGAAAGTTCAAACCCGGAGTCAAGTTTATTGTTTCTATCTCGTTTATTTTAAGTATAGTTTTACACTTTATTATATGCTGTGACATCTTAAATGGAGCCTGTCACTCCATCTTGACTACTGCTAGGGGCTACAGCCACTTACTGTGTCAGGCTTTTCGGCAGCCCTGATTAACGATATCAAAACGAATGGATCCCGGCGCAGGCACAAGCAGGAAAATCAAGGGGTGATTTGCATATTCAAATTGTGCACAGCATCAAAAGGCTACAGCTCGTGCAAGTATTGCACTGACACACCCCGTGGATGCACATATGTGCCGCTGTGCATCCCTGCGTGCGAGACCTGTGTTGGTAAGATTTGTGCACACCTACATCTATTTATTTAGTATTGTCAGCCAAAAGGAAAAAGCTTTGCCCTTTTTTCTGTGAGTTGTTTCATCTCCCTGGACAATATATCAATTAGGATAGCTAAATGGAATAATATTTTTTTTTCTCATGGGCCTGTTGGGATCTGTTGCAGAATTGCCCATGCAAATGCTTTTTTTTTCCTGAAAGTAACATTTTGTTAGGTTAATTCATGCACTGGAAAAACAAACTTTCTGTTCTTCCAGTCCAATCTCCACTTACAAGTCAGGTTTTTGTAACCCTGTCATTAAAATGCGAGGTAGCCTACAGTAATTTGAATATTTCATTCTGCCGGCTGCTAATGCACTCTGCATTACAGATGGTACTTGCTCCATCCTTCTGGACTGGGTTCAATTATAAATGAAAGTAGGGAGCTGAGATTTGTCTTTTTGTCTCTGCTTAGTTGGAATAACACAATAAAGCTTGATAGGTAGGAATTCCTCAAGCTGCCTCCTCTTTGCCTGCGACGTCTCCCGTGTAGCTTTCTCCTCTGGATAGTGGATCCTGCTTGCCTTTCAAGTCGAGCCTGGAGTATTTGGCTTGGCAATGGCGGGGTTTTTCGCAAGTCATTTTTGGCTCAGATGCGTTGTATCCTCTTTTTGGAAATGCTCAGTTCAGTCTTCTTTCTCTCTATTTATTTGCCGACCTCTGCATCCCCTTTTGCATCCCAGGCAGGGAGCGGTGGTAGGAGAAACCTGCTTGGGCTGGGTAAGAAGGGTGCTGAATGGCTTTTGTGATGGTGGTGACGCTGCTGGGATGGTGGGGATATATTCCTGTCCCGGTGTGTCCCTTTCTAAAGCAGGATGGGAACAACCACCAGGTTCCCAGCTGGAAAGAAGTGATGGGGATGCAGAGCAGCCCTGTTCCATTCCAGGGCTGGTGCTGTGGGCTCTTCCCTGAAGTCCCTGGGAATAACGGGGCCCCTGGAGATACAAAGAAAACATTTACCTCTGCTTCGTGATTAACAAAAAGGCGAGGGGGGAGGGGAGAGGGGTCGCAAACCTATAGCCCAGCTGCACGGGGGCTCTATATTACATACAGATGCCTTTTGTGAGCTCCTTCCCCATCCCTGGCCGGTAAAAGCAATATTGCCGAGGGAGTCGGAGGAGGTGAGGGCAGGGCTTTCAATTTGGTTTTACATTTACAAGGACCAGATGGCCTCGATGGAGATGATCTTTGATCTGGGACGCAGCCGGAGTCGAGCAAAGATTTTTATTTATTTTTTTCTTGCTCCCTTTTTAATCTCCTCTCTGTTTATGGCAGGGGCCTCTCTTGCAGGAGCAGGGGGGAGCTGTGTGTCCGTCTGTCTGGCCAGCGTGCTGTGGGGCTGGGTGTCAGCCCCCTTCTGCCCAGGGGCACTGCCAAACCATTAGGGTGGGGGGGCTTGGTGGTAAAAGCCCCGAACGTGATTGTCCAGGGTAGAAGGCAGAGCCGGATCCTGTTACACCACCGCCCTGCAGCACGGAAATCTGTGTCAACAACCTCTTGCATGGAATATAATTAAACACACGCCAGCACCTCAAAACAGAAATGCCACTAATTGATCCTTTTTAATTATTTTTCCCCAGTTCTTCTAGTGTCTTACACCTTTCCAGCAGTGCAGAGGTGTAGGGGTTCTCTCCTTCCCTCTTGCCTTGCCAGTTTTGCGTTTCTTTCTTCCCCCCCACGTTTTGTATGGAGCAGGAGCGAAGGCAGCCGATCCTATTTCACAAGCACTTGGACTCTTGCAGCACTCTCCCTCCTGTCCAAACAGATCGTTTACAGAAGGGGCCTCTATTTAAAGAAGGAACTGAACGTTCAGAGCTGTTTTCTGGCCTTAAAACACTGCCGACCGGCTGTTGCCTTTCAAAGATTTGGGCTTTGTCTGGTGCGCTCAAAGACGGGGTTTGATGCGGAACACAGCAGGTCAGCATGAAGGACTGAGCATCATGCAAAAATGTGCTTGTTTATTTGCCTGAGATCACTGAATCCCAGCAAAGCTGGGTCCAAAATAGCATGTCTTAGCCACAGGAACTTGATGGACCATCTAGGTGCGGGCAAACCTCACCTCTCTGTGGTACTGTAGATGGGTCAAGCTTGAAAAACAAGTGAACGGAAGAGGAATGGTCAGATTTTGGTATGATCTGCATATAGTGAAGAGAGAAAGAACTTGCACATGTGCATTAAGGGAAGTCTGCAAAGGAGCTAGAAGAACATTTAGCCCTGGAGAGCTGAGGTACCTCAAAAATACATGGGGCTCGTGCCTATGGGTTCAAGGGAGCCTGACTCTGGTCCTGTCATCTAGGTGGCATCTGTAACCCTATGAAGTGCCCTAATATTGTCCTCATGCAGGCCACCACCAAAATTAAGTGCTGGAGGTTCTCCAGTGGTTGGTGTGTTACATTTATGGGAGTGGTGGATACATTACAGGAGTTGGGGTGGGATTCCCATTACCCTTGTTTATGGTTGCTTCTTGTGCTTTGGATTTGACCTATCCTTACATGCATATAACTTACTTTCAGGTCAGATTTTTTTGAATTCAGGTCAGAAGTTTTTGAATTACCTGGCTAGGGGAGAGATGGACATGGGGAGGGGTGGTTTCTAATGCATCTGTAATGGAAGACCCCTGTCTCTTGGGGAAGAGCAGCGTCCATCCTCCGTGAAGCAGAGACCCTGGGCCATGGCTGAGCATGGGAGAAGATGATCACTGATGCTAGGCACTTCTTCTCCACTTGTACTTGTCAGTGCCTGCAGTCTCCCCCTTGTCAGGGTAGTAGGTTTCCAACTGCAAACCCCATCCCTAAGGTTTCACCCTGGCTGGAGAGTCCTTGCCTAACAGTTGCTTCTTCCTTCTCTTCTTCTCTCCACTCATGTCTGCATGCACCAAAAAAAGATACAGTGTTTCTGCAGCCACTTGAATGGATGAGGCTGCCTTCAAGTAAGCAGGAGGAGTGACAAGGGCCACACTCAGCTCTTGTGTTCTATCAGAAGGTCGCTGCTGGATATGGGAACATGGTTGTAGGCAGAGAGCGTGGCAGAAGGCAGGAGGTGGGGAAGTCCCTTGGCAATGGAAGGAGAGGACATGACCCCAAGGTGCTCTGCAGGGAGAGGCTGTTACATGTTTGTTCTCCGCTTTCTCGTAAAGATGGCTGTTGTGGTTCTGCGTCGCCTGCTTTGTGAGAGAGAAAGGGAGGAAAAGAGCAGTATGTTTCCTGCGATAGCTTTGCTCTGAGACCTGGAAAATCTCCTGTATTGCACAAAATCCTGAATCTAGCCCATGGCAGGGCCATCAGCTTGGTGACAGTCAGTGCCCTCAGCCGTGTGATGAGCAGCAGGCACCTTCGAATTATATAGCAAACCAAAGACTTGAGTGGGACATTGCCATCTAATCAGCTTCCCTTAGGTGGAGTCTCAGTGGTCATCTTTTTTGAAGGATAGCAGGAGAAGGGAATCTGAAGTGCTGCTTTTCAGCTTGGGCTCTTGCCAGTCTTTTCACCTATGACTTTCTTGCCCCGGCCGCTTTGTGCATTGAGCAGCCATTCGCAGGCACTGCATGTCCAGGGGAGATGACCTTTCTGAGGGGGAGAGCAGGCTGGAAAGGCAGCTTCCTTCTGGGGGAAAACCTCTCTTTGTTTGTTCTCAAGTTTCAGGGCTTGGCCTGGGGCGGTTGAAATGGGACCCTTGTCCTCAGAGGGGCTCTGGAGGCCCCGGCTTCTCATTAGCAGATTCAGCTCATTCAAAGGACCCATTTCTTTTCAGCAAGGAGAATTCATATGCAAAGCACCACGCTGGAGCAGGAGGCAGATCCCAGCCCAACTGGCGTTGAGAAGGAGGAGGGGGTTTATGGCTGGACTCGTTCTGGGAGCTATCCCATCTTTTGTTTGCTGATTTGTTCCTCCCTCCTTAGGGAGCCCCTCCAGTGTCTCCAGGTATGGTGAATGTCAGGTTACCCAGGTCCAAGCAATCTCCTAGGATGGGGACAATGGCTTGCTCTGTTCCTTAGTGACAATTTACTGTCTTGGTGCTGCAGAGGGAACTCCAGTCCATTACCAAAACTCCAGCAGCAGAAGGTGAGGTTCCAGCAAAACAGGTGCTGCTGTTTGAGGGACCGAAGCAGAGCCCTGTATTTAAACACCTATTCTTCTCATTGCAATAGCAGACTCTGATTCCTCTGCCCCATATCACAGTCTAGAGTTGGAAAAAATCTGAAGCACCGGGAGGTGTGGAAGGGGGCCATGTATATGGGTTTGTGGTATCCTCCTCCCCTCAGCTGCCTATAATGCCAGTTTGCCATCCCAGCCACTGGCTTTTCTCTGTAGCAGATACCTCTCCCCTGAGCCAGGCCAGCCCATGGTCAATTAGCTGGCTCACCTTTTCTGCTCAAATCTGGCCCAGCAACAGAGCAGTGCTGAATCTCACTCTGCTTTCCTTTATCTCCTGTGGCTGCTGCTCCAAGGTCCAGGTCCCCGTCCCCCCGCCCACAGCAGGGGCTGGGGTGGGATGAAGGAGGGTGGGATGGAGGAGGCTGGGTGGCCGCAGACAGTCTCTCCCTTACCGTGCGGTCAGTGCGGCAGGAGAATTTGAGACGTGCCGGGTTTGCCTACGCAGATAAGGGATTGATTACACTTCACAGCTGTAACCGGAGCCTGCTAATCCTGCCCTGCTTAGGAAGGGGAAAACTGCTTTGTGAGATAAACCCAGCGTGGGATTGCTCCAGCCTGCTTCAGCATCGCTCCCCAACATCAGCCTGCTTTGTGGCCAGGCAATGACCCTGGCCTGGGGGTGAGGGGATTGCTCAGCGGGACAGGGAAGGGGACCTGCGTGTGGTCAACATTTATCCATGCTTTTCCAGTGGAAGAGTGCCAGTAAGACAGGGTTGACCCCTCCGCACCCAGAATTTGGCTCTGGGGTGATGGGTTGTTCGGAGGGTGTTTTTGGGGGCAGTGGATTTGCTTATTTAGGTGGAGTTGTAAGGGTTTGCTGCTCTGTGGAATGTCACAACAGTGGTCTTGCAGCTGATGTAACTATGAGGGGAAGCAGTGGTTTGTCTGCTGGTGGGATGGTTGCCTTTGGTTGGTTGGTTTTTAATGTTTGCAAGTGCTTCCAACCTGCTTTTGCCGCTAACCACCCGCCTCTGTTCAGTGATCTGCTCAGGGGGCAAGAGGTTCAATCGTCTCTGGCTTCCAAGTGCTCTCTGTCCCCAGATTTCAGATGCGAATATTACAGCTGGGAGTTTAGCTGCTGAAGCCAGTGCGAGTTGACCATCAACCTGCAGTGTAGCATCCATGAGTAGTCATGGCTTGTGGCTTAAGGACTGTAAAGAGAAAAATAGGAAATATTTCAATTTGATCCACAGTGCTTCATTCGACCACAACACAGGAATAACTGGACACACAGGGATGGGGTTGGAAGTTTCCATACCCAGCTCGGTTACTAGCCGTGAGCTAAACTGGTCGGCAGGAACGGGACTCAAGGAAGGACTGGAAAGATGAGTTTATCTGTGTTCAGTCAGCTTCCCAGAGAGTCACATTTCTCAGGGAGGGAAATCTGGTTTTCAGTAATCACTGCAATATTGTGCCCTATTTTTGTGGAGAGAGCTATTTTAGATAATTTTCCATTTTGGGGGGGATATTTCCCCCCGTAAGGTGTTAGTGATAATTTTCCAGACCTTTTGAGCATTTTACTGCCAGATCCTTGCTCACTATGGCAACCCACTTGGCATTTGGGATGGGGTTAGGAGAAAACTGGTGCAGACTCTTTGCCAGCACTATGAAATACGTGTCTCTCTTCTGCAGCTCTATGGCACATGCAAGCTGCATCTCCTGAAGTGATGGAGAGCTGCTGCTGGGAGCTGAGAAACTTTTTGGCATGTGATAAATTCCCTTCTTCCGTTCCCCACCCCCCAAAATTACAGTTTGAGGGTAATTCAGACTTTTTTTTTTTTAATTTGGGTTGGATTCAGCAAATAATTTGGACTCTTCTAGCCCAGAAAGATGGGAAATTACTGTTTTTAAAGCAGTTTGGTTGGTTTTAAATTGATCCAAATTTTGATTTTTATAAAAAGAGGGAGAGGGAAACTGTAACATGACATGGGAGGAGAAGATTTCATTTTTGCTTGATCTGAATCTGGGTTGCAGTGCAAGTTCCCAAAACTGGTAGTGGGTAGGAGCGTACTGGGGGAAGTGCTGCTGCCCTGAATATCTGATGCTTCTGCTGTTGGTCTTGGCCTTGGTTGTGTCTTCGGTAGACCTTGTGGGCAACAGCTTATGTTGGCCTCTGGGGCTAGATGAACCGTTACTCTGAACTGATGTGACTTGCTTCCATATCTAGTAGTATTTACCACAATTTTGTGTACTTCAAGGGCTGAAGGAACACTTCTCCGCCTTTCAAAGCATCTCTCACAAAATTAAGTGCTTTGTTTCCATACAGCCCTGACGGACACTCCGCCGTTGGGAGAGGAGGTGCATTTGCAGGGGTCCAGGGTGGCTTTGCAGAGCTTATGGGTATGAGCTTCTGTCTTATTTGTTGCTGGGATTTTTAGTTTGTTTTATGGCTTTAGACTGTGAAAATTCCTGACAGAAATGGCCTGTTGGTTTCACAGTGTTCATCCTTTTCTTGGGAAATAAATAAATAAGTAGATGCACATAAAACCATTTTGCCAGCTGAAATTTTCCATGCCTCATCTCACGGCAGCCTGTTTTGGAAAATCTGAGCAAAATCTGTTCAACCAGTTGTAAGTTTTGGAAAGGTTGGAGTGAGGAGGGGAACTTTTGTATCAATTGCGAGAGAAAAAAAACCACCCCAACTTCTCTTAATTCCCGCTTCCTGGAAGGGTGTGTGTTGGTGTATTTGAAATTCCAGTTTACGTTTATCTTGGAAGTAGGTATTTGTGTTTTGATGTTGACTTTCTCAGTGGCTTTATGTAAACATGGTTAATATATCCAACTGAAGTTTAAAACTCCCCGTGATTGCTTAACGTTAAAATGTTTTGTCTTAGTTACTGAGATTGTTGATACCCATTTAATGTGGACACCATAGGCTTTGCCAAGAAGACATTTACATTTCTGTCTGTCACATGGACCCTTGAGCAGGTAGCATGAAGACCCAGCCAGAGGTGCTTTAGCATCCTCCAAAAAACTCGGAGAGTTCTATGTATTCCTTTTGAACATAGGGTCTTGAAGATGACTTTGTGTTTAAAAAGAAGATCCCAAACACTGCATTTTCCTTTGTGTATGGAGTTTGCTGTTGCAGAAGAAAGTAGGCTGCAAATATACTTGCATAGGAAAAAAAAACCAACAGAAATTTAGGTAGGTGCATGGAATCTGGGAGCTTTTCTGCAGAAGGAGAGCTTGGGAAGACCAACTCAAGCCCATACCATCACAGATCAGCTGAGGAAGCAAACACCAACTCTCCTGAGTCGGTTACAACTACACGTGGAAGTACGAGGAGGATGCAGACCAACAGCCGCAAGCCACTTAATGTGTAACTGTCCTCAAATATGAGGCAGATGGGTGTATTTTTGTACCAGGTTCAGTGCTGTTGATCTTTAGCATTCACAAATGTAGACTCAGGCTCCGGGGAATATTGAGATTGGCTTAAAATAATGTGATTAGTTACTGGTTTTGTTAACAGGGGCATTTGCTGGCATCACATCTGTCCCTCTGTTTGATGGCTGTTGTTTTAGACCTGGAGGTGTAAAAACATATGTTTAAAGAAAACCATCGAGCTCGTGTGACTCCTGAAGTTCGGTCCCCACAAGCCCAAGCAAATATTGCGGATAGTGGTTAAATTGCAAAAGGGTTGATGTTTGATGTGTGTTTCAAAACCTGACTGTGCTCTGCGTGAGTCTGTGCAGGAATTTTGGGGTTACCAGAGAGGAAATGTTTTGCCTTCGTTGTCCACATCAATGCACAGGGGCACCCACCAATCTGGGACAGGATACGGGCAAGACCTTACTCATCCAATGTGCGTGTGAGGTGTCTGTGCTTTGGTGGCGGATGAGTGCCTTGGTGGGGAAGGAGGCGTTTTGCCCCACTTGTATCTGGGTGAGAACAGTGAGAGCAGCCTGCAGTGTTCCACCAGCAGCATTGCCACTCTGGGCATCTCTGATTTCCCTGTGGGAAAGTCATACCAAAGGCCAGCTCATAGCCCAGCAGAGGAATCATCTGCCTCTTGAAACTCTGTTGTTGGATGGGTTGTTCCCCCCCCCCCCCCAAGTACATCTTAGGCACAGTGGAGGCAGAAGTAAACCCTTCTGAAAATCACAACCTAATTACTCCCATCTGCTCCGGCGCTGCTTCCCATTTCTGCCTGCCAGGATGCTTGTCTCCGATGCTAAGTAGCACATTATTTTCGATAAGTTGCAATCATTTACTTGAAATCTCCTTCTCCTTTAAAATGTCCCTCTGGAAAGGCAATTCAGCAAGTTGGGAATGGGCAGAAACAACCACAAGAAAACCCATCCAGAAGCAACCCAGGTCATGTGGGAGGGCAGTGCTCCTCCTGTACTCATCAAAACCATGCAGCAGGTTTCTTTTAGGTAGGTTGGTTTGAATGTCCAGCCTCTGGGCCAGCCCTTGGCTGCTGGTTTCAGCAGATGGACCTGTAGAGAAACTGACAGCTCACGTGGTTGGAGAAGATCTTTACCAGGCGGCCACAGCAAATCTCGCAGGACTAGGATTTTGACCACTGAAGTTGGCAGAGTCAAGGAATGCTGCTCTGGGGACCTCTTCTTTCTTCATTGCAACTTGGGTTGGTTTTGTGTTGTTCAATGTGTCTTCTTCTCCACGATGTCCCCATTGCATCCTTAGAGAGTCTGTTCCCAACCACTTCACCTTGCCTTAGCTTCCTCTGATGCCTCTGCTGGACCATAGTCTCCTCCATTGTCTTCTGCTTGGTCTTCAACTTTCACCCCAGAAGCCTGGGCTGCATCTAACTGAGGATGAGCACACACATATGCAGCAGCATCCAAGGGGAGATGTGAGGATGAGAAATGGCAGGGACTACTGTACCGCGGCAGCCTGTGTCCCCTTGTGAGTGAAAATATCCCATGCTGGAGTCTGGGACAGGCCTCTGCTTTCCACGTTTCTTCAGCTTTAGAGCACTGACTGCAGTAGGGTAAATTGCCCTTTCTAGAAGATGGGTAGAGCTTGGAGGTTCAAGCATCCTTTTCTGCTATTACTTCTGAGCCACAGTCTCCTGCTAAGCTGCTGCCATCACTCTCATTATGTTCAGTTGCCTTCATGATGGTGTTCCACCCGTGTTGCCCTCTGTATCTCTGATCTGTACAGTTTGGAAGGGGTGGAGAGCAAAGTGTTACTAAACTGAAGCATTTGGGATGGCCTTGGTGGAGGAGAGAGGTGGCTGTGTGCTTGGCTTCTGCTCTGAACTGGCTCCTCAAGTCTCTTTGGAAAAGTGCTCCCAGGAGAATGGAGAGTATGATAGCATGGAGGACCAGGAGGAACATGGTGCCCACCTTTGTGGATTTCTTAGATGTCTTCACAGCCTCAGTCCACCCCAGGGTGAGGTCCATTTCGAAGGCATATGCCAGCACCGTGTCTGGCAAGGACTGTTTCTCTTGCTCATGCGCCCCACCCTTGGCTGTACATCAGGCTGCCCCAGCGTGCAGGGACACCAGGCACAGGTACCGTGGTGTGGGGACACAGACACAAGTAGGGTGCTGGCTGCCCATCTTGTGTGAGCATGGGGCTGGCTGTTCTGCAGGCACTCCCTGGTGTTGCCAAGCTTGGTAGGAGACATCTCGGACTTTTTGAAGGCTTTGGTGACTCAATGCAGTTTCCATCCTGTGTCCCTGAACTGCAGGGAAGGCAAGGAGCTGGGGAGCTATTTTCAGCTTTGTCTTTCTTCTCTTATTTTCTGAAGCCAGTCCTACCACTGAGCTAGCCCAGGACTCGGACCATGTCCTCTGCAGACGGTGGCTGTGATACCTCGCTCGGGAGGAAAAAGGAGTGAGCATGTGAGCTGGGAGCCATTTCCCAGCTGCTGGAATGGGTCTCTGTGACCCTGGTGGCGTCTGTGACTGGACCGCAGGCTGGTGGCTTGGCGGTCCCCAGCTGCTCCCGTTGCTGGCGTCGGTGACGGTGACTCTGCCACTGCCACGAGCTGTTGAGCAGCCACGCTCCTTGGTTCCCCGCCACAGTCACCCAGGGAGCATTTCACAGAGGGGACAATGTGCAAGGCTTGGCTTTGCTTTTAAAGTAAATCCATATATATATATATATGTATATATTTGCATGTGTGGGGGTATATATTTAGATATAAAATCGCATTTTGAGGCAGAGGGGGCACCTCAGCGAGGCCTGAGCACCCTCTAGTGGCTTTTGCCACAGCTCCGGGGGCTGCGAAGCCAGCAGGAAAGCGGCCAAGGACAGAAAGTCTTGCATTAATTTTCCTCCCCCTCCCTCCCCGGCTGCCAGTTGCTATCTTTCTTTTTTGTTCTTCCCTTTTCNTTTTTTTTTTTTTTTTTTTTTTTTTTTTTTTTTTTTTTTTTTGGTCTCTTTAATTAGGAGCAGCAAATGGCGGGTCCAGGGGATGCCCAGGCACGGGTGGGAGTGTTCCCACAGCACCTCAGCTCCGGCTTGCTGCCGGGCAACTGAGGATTGTTCTGCTTAATTTATTTTATTTTAATTTAGTAGGAAAGCCTGCAGCCTCCATCAGCTGCCCAGGCACCGCGGGTCCGGTGCTGCCTGTACCGGCTCACCCCAAACCCTTCAGGCAGCAGAGCCGGGGCTGCATCCCATCATGGGGGCTCTTTGGAGGATTGGAGCTGCCAAGGAGCCCAGCACTGTGGGCATCCTGGCAGGAGGGACGTTGGAGCCGGGGACAACACCAGGAAGATAAAAAAGGAGCTTTTAAATAATCATTTTGTTGTCTTCTCAGCTTAGCGCAGCCTTCCAGGAATAAATAGGCAGCATCAGTTCTGCTTAGACACGTTGGACTCTTCATTTATTTACTCCTGAGCCTGATTTACAGCAGGCAGCCAGACCCAGGCCATCTCCGCGTGGTCCCCAGCTGGGTTTGGGTCTTGGCTGTAGGGATGCGTGTCCATCCGTAGGAAGCTTGGGATGCACGCACCCAGTGGGTGCTGCTCCATGCGTGTTGCACGGTAATAAAGCTCAGGGGTTATACAGTGCTTTTCATCAGGAAGCAGCTTTCTAAACATCAACTAATTAATCACTCATGCCTACCTGTCAGGTCAATGATTCCTGAGATTTTTAATCTAAAAATATTTCCCTTTTGAAATCCAGATGCACCTGTTTTGGCAACTCTGCTTTTGATTTGTTTATTTGGGGGGTTTTAATTTAATTTTATTTTTTTAACCTGTATTGCTTTCCATTTGTATTTGGGCTTTTGAAGTGCTTTGATTCAGTGGTTTATTTTTTCCTGGAAGAGAAGGAATTTATTCTCTTTTTTTTTTTCATAGCAAGTTTGTCTCTTTCCCATAGCTGGGCACATCCCCACTTTCCTCTTCTCTTTTTAAGAATTTTGGCTGCTTTTACCTCTTGTTTCAGTTTATGGACCACAAATTAAATCTGACCTCTCCCCTCGGATTTATTCATCAGTGAAGTGTGTGGCTGGGTGTCGGCGGTGCTGTGAGAAGCCTCACAAAGTGGAGGGGGATGCCGGTCCTGTCTCCTTGAGGCTCAGCAACTGGCACCCAGCTCCAAATTTGGCAGTATGCCCCCATCCTTCCATATAAAAACAATCCTCCCTAGTGTGAAATTATTTATTATTAGCTCATTTTATTGGCAAATTTACTGTTGCTGGGCTTTTTTCTTTATTTTTTTTCCTCTCCCCCTGGCGTCCCCACCTTTGTGGACAGCAAACGTTTTAATCACAAAAAATGGCAGTAAATGTTAGAGTCCTCACAATAATGATTTCAGTAGAGTTTGAAGCTTTAAAAAAGCTCCTTTTAATTTTAGGCAAACCTCTCAACAGGGTCTTTTACTGCAATATTGTATATTTGTAATATATCCAAGACCAGGCTGGATGGGGCAACCTGATCTAGTGGAAGGTGTCCCTGTCCATGGGAGGGAGGAGTTGGAACTAGATGATCTTTAAGGTCTCTTCCAACCCAAACCATTCAATGATTCTAGGAATATTATATTTTGATAATAGCTTTATCCTTCTCTAACGTAGTTCAAAGTGAGGAAGAACACAGTGTCTTTCTAGCTGCTCTGATTTTGCTTCTTATTACCATCTAATTTTAGGGGGGTTATTTTTTTTTTTTTAAAATGACTGGGAAAATCACTTGCTTTTGTTTGCACTGCAGATTTGGGGGTTCAAATTCATCTCGGGTGTAAGTGGGCACAGCTTTATTAAAATCCATGCAACATTGCCCAGCTCTGGGTGTGCACGAGTGTGTGCATGAGTGTGTGTGGGAGAAATGTGTGTTTACAAAGTGCTTTGAATTCCTGTGCCAGATGATGTGGGGAAATAGAGTTTGTTTCTCCTAGGAAACACCTTTTTTTCTTTGCTCGGAGAATCGTGGAATGATAGAATGGTCAGAGTTGGAAGGGACCTTAAAGATAATCGAAGTCATGGGCAGGGACACTTCCCACTAGAGCAGGTTGCTCAAAGCCACATCCAGCCTGGTCATGAACACTTCCAGGGATGGGGCATCATCAGTGATTTATTTTATTTATTTTGAATCTGCAGACACTTGTCTGTGTGAATACAGAAATCTCTCATTACACTTCTATGTTCAAACACACACTGGGGTGGGGTGAGGGGTGGAAGCAAAAAGGGAGCACAAAGGGCATCTCCATCCTTCAGACTTGGGACTTGTCCTTTTGCTAAGCCAGCCCTGAGTAGCTGGGATGCTCCCATCTGTTTTTTCCAGGGAAACCTTCACAGGAGGCAGGGAGTGCAAAGAGGGAAGGAAAATCTTCTCCTTGGCAATTCACTCCGGGAGGATTGATTTATTGTCACCCCTTTTCTTAGCATGGCTTAGACTTCACTGGGATGACTGGATTGTTAAAAAAACCCGGCATTTTCCAAAGAATAAAATGCATTTCATACATTTTTTCACTTGTTTTTCCACTGGATGGCTAAAAGCACTGCCTTGCAAGCCCTCTGTGTCGGTATTTAAAGGTGGAGTAACTGAGGCACAGCCAGCCCTGGGCTCCGTACATCTTCCTCTGCCATCTGGGGTTGGTGGCTGATGTGAACAGTGCAGGATCAGGCCATAAACAGTACTGTAGGTGACATGAGAGGACCCGTGGCTGAGCTGAGGTCTGGGCTAGAGACTCCTGATTTCCCATCCCATGCTTCAATTGGGATACGGTCCCTATCACTTCTGGCAGCAAGAATGGGTAAATTTGTCAGGTCTTTTGGTTGGTGTTGCTACTAGTTTTGCTGCATATTTGAACTCAGAGCGTGGTTTTCTGGGTTAACTCTTCGGTGAGCTCTCTGCCAGTTCTCCCCTACTGGGATACCCTTGGGAAAGGAAGAAAAACCCCACTGATGGGGACTGAGCCCCACCGGTCCAACCTG
Organism: Thinocorus orbignyianus; assembly: GCA_013400375.1. Taxonomy (NCBI): domain Eukaryota; kingdom Metazoa; phylum Chordata; class Aves; order Ciconiiformes; family Thinocoridae; genus Thinocorus; species Thinocorus orbignyianus. The sequence continues at coordinate 972,463 of VXBW01003930.1, read as the reverse complement.
GGATAAGCATCCCCTTTTGAATGAGCATCCCCTTCCCCAAGTTAAGCTCCGGGCACGACTCAGGCGTATCTCTCTCATTTGTGTCTCCTGCAGTGCTGAGCATCCGGGGAGCGCAGGAAGAGGAGCCCACAGACCCCCAGCTGATGCGGTTAGACAACATGCTCCTGGCCGAGGGGGTGGCGGGCCCTGAAAAAGGAGGTGGCTCAGCCGCTGCTGCCGCTGCCGCCGCCGCATCGGGAGGAGCCGGCTCTGACAACTCGGTGGAGCACTCTGACTACAGAGCCAAACTCTCCCAGATCCGACAGATCTACCACACGGAGCTGGAGAAGTACGAGCAGGTAACAGTCTCCTTCGCGGCGGAGAGCAGGCCTTCCCAAGGGCAATTATCATGGGATGGTGGTTTCAGGAGCCAGAACATCCAGGAGAGCCTCCGTCCAGTGCCAGCACGGCAGTGTGGATGTGCACAGCCTGGATCGCTGCTGACATCTATTGTTAGGAGTGTGCGGACGAATGCAAACTGTTGCTTGGTACCGGGGTGAAAACACACTCTTTTAGGATTGGGAGGGTTGGATTTTTATGCTGGGATGTGATGTAAGAATACATCACATGGATTGCCCCTTTGATTTTTGCTTTTCACTTCTCCCTTAATATCTGACTAAAAATTAACCCTCTGAAGGTGATGTCCTCTTCAAGGTGCTGGCTTCAGCACAGTCAGATTTCCAAGCAAGGCTTGAATCAAAATCTTCATTGAATATTTTTTTCTGCTTGAAAAGTTCTTCCAAGAAAATAAAGTGTCTTTTTTTCTTGGAAAATGATTCTTAAAAAAAAAAAAGAAAAAGAAAAAAACTATTTGGGTCATGAATAAAGCTATTGGTAACACTGACAATTGCATGAAAAGCTTTGCAGGCCAACACTCAAAACCGGTTTCTTTCAAATGCTTCCAGATGTTTTGCAGATCTCTCTTAGCTGCCGTGCGGCTTGCCCTTGCGATGAATGTGGTTTCCACCCCGAGGTTGTGGTTTATGGAGTGTGAGCAAGAAAGCATCTCCTGCAGCCAGGGCCAGGCAGGGTTTCAGGTCTCTGGTTTAACGCCGCCTCTGCCAATCTAATGGGGCTGTGAGTGGGCCAGTGCTGGGCTCTGTTCGGGCAAGCTTGACTGGCCCCCATTTTACTCAGCCAACTGGTTGTTTGGTGGGGCTGGGAGATGTCCCATCCCTTCAGGTGCCACATTGGCCAAGCTGAGGCTGCTAGTCAACATATTCAGACCTGCACCTGGGACTGGTGTGGAGCTACCTTAGATGGGTGCCCCTGGGTTGGAGCTGGAGTCAGGGTGGTCAGGCAGGACTCTGGTGTTGGAGCAGGCAACTGTGGTCATGCCCTGAAAGGCATCTTGGCAGACCATTAGAGGAGGAGGGGATGGTGGGGCCCAGGGAGCAGGCAGGGGGCGGGTTGGAAGGAGGGTCTTTGGTTGTCCTCAGCCATCTCACATGCATAGGAGTGAAGACCATATCAGGGCTCATCTTTCAGCTCCAAGGCTGAAGAGTGGGAGAGAAGACCCCATGTCTTCTGCCAGGCAAGCCCAAAGTGAGACCCTTGGCACAGCCAAGGACAGGCTTCGGGGATGGACCTTTTGATCCTTCCTTCCTGTGGGCAGGAGTTTTGTTTGGTTGCCTTTCTGATTTTGCTTCTGCTTCATTTTTGCTCCCCAAAGGGACACCCAGATGAGAGCAGCCTTTAGTCCAGCCCCATGGGGTGAGATGGGCCTTCTCACAACACACTGACAGGGTGGTTTTGCCACCAAGATGCTTCGCAAACAGCCTCTTAACCTCCATCCCCCTCTCTCCAGTCCCATTTTTGGTGGCTGGGGGAGCTCAGCACCTCCTCACAGCGTCTGGCTGCTGCTGTGACAGCATGGCACACACTTGCAATTTTGCCTTTGATGCTCTTATTTTAATGCCAAGAGGAGACAAGCTGAAATTGCTTGGGCATCTGGGAGCAAAGAGGCACCCAGCTGAGAGCTCTTGCAGCTGGTGCTCACCCTGGGAGAGGACTACTGTCAGTTGAAGGTGGTGATGGACAATTGGAGGGGCTTTGATGGCCTGTGGGATGTCTCCTTGTTAGGTCTGAGCTGTGGGCTTGGAAGGGTGAGGCGGGATATAGTAAGTCAAGACCCTCTTCAGTCCACAAAATCAGCATTTCTTTCCCCTGCTAGCCCCTTTTTCCCCATGTTAGGGTGGGAACTGGGGACACTGTCCCCAGAGAAACTGCCTGTGTCCCAGGAGCACCAAATGCTTCTTGAACCATCAGTGTCTGAGTGCTGCTCTCAGCCTGGTTTTTGGAGCTTGGTTCTGGGAATTGGGGGGTCCTGTCGTGTTCACAAGGTGCCTGTGAGGATGGAGGAAAGGGCAATGAAGTGGCCTTTCTTTGGCCTCAAAAGCCCTCACTTGTCCACCCAGCTCCTCTCACTGCCATGTCCTCACAGCACAGCATGGGGACAGCAGGAGCAGCCAGACAGTGCTGTGCTAGCACACACTAATTGAGATTATTACCTGCTTGCCCTTACATGTCAGGGCTCCTGCCTCACTCAAGCTTTAATTATTATTGCTGTTTCTTATCTGATGTGCTAAGACTATGGAGCAGGGGCACATCTCTCTGTGAAGCACAAGGGGCTCTGCAGCACACAGGGTGCTGGAATCGAGCTGGTGCAGCAGGGGAGGGACGCAGGTCAAAAGGTTCATCGTCCTCCAGAAATTGATCTGTAGCTCTTCCAGTCCCATCTGGAGAAACGGTGGCTGGAACTTCTTCAGGTTTTTCATGAGTCATGAGTCATTGGGCTTCACCTGCCCCAGCTCCATCTGTGATCCCTGTGAGCAAAGCAATTGGCTCCTGCGCATCTCAACATGTTTGTGGGAGTCTCTCATGCCCTCTGCATGCCTTTCTGCCTCAAGAGCCGGCACACTCTTGCTCTGGGTCTGCCCTAAAAGGCCCCAGCCATTGGGGCCTCCAATTGCATCTCCTTCCTTAGCAGTGTTGGTTCTTGACACCGTTGAATGACCTTCCAAATCCTGGGATTTCTTTTGCTTTTCTTGCCATCCCAGGCATGCAACGAATTTACCACCCATGTGATGAACCTGCTGCGTGAGCAGAGCCGGACTCGACCTATCTCACCAAAGGAGATAGAGCGGATGGTGAGCATCATCCACCGCAAGTTCAGCTCCATCCAGATGCAGTTGAAGCAAAGCACGTGTGAAGCCGTCATGATCTTGCGCTCCCGGTTTTTGGATGCACGGTGAGTTCACCCCACCAGACCTTACTCCCCACCCACCATGAAGTGTTGTTCAAGCCTGTGAGAGGTGTTTTGATGTTCTGGAGTGTATTTAGGTCCATCTGAAGGGCCATGTCTCTTGGTCTTGAGCTGCAGAGGCTATTTACCTTCCTTAACCTTTAGTTGTCTGTAGCTCAGCAAGGGAGGGGACAGGAGTTCAAGATATCCAGCCACTGTCTCAGGGAGGCTCCTAGCTTTACCTTGAGGATTGCACATCCTGGTTTTGCTGTGGCAGAAGGAATTTCTGTGACATATTCCAACAAACCTCTGTGATGAAAATGTGCACTTCAGTTAGGGATGAGAGTTAATCCTTCAGCCCATCTTGTCCCATCTAGGTTCCTGTTCATTTCCTTCTGTTTCCATTGTCCCAGATTTTCAATTTGCTGTAAAATTATTTCATTCCCCAAGCTGATTATATGCAGGCTGTGGCTTGGGCTGCAGTTTTGGATGGGGGGAGAGGCAGCTACAGTTGGAGTATGAGGGAAGAGGTAGCTGACAGATAACGTCCAGCTGTAAACAGAACAGACTTCCCCAAGGATATATTTAGCGATGCTTTTCAGCACAGAGCTTTGCAGAATAGTGGTGATGTCTTTGGCCAGTGTAGCCAGGTGTCAGAAGTCACCTTCCCAGGTAGAGGAGCTGGGTTCCAGTTTTAAGACTCTTCTGTGAGTTGGAGGGTACAGTGATAATCTGAGATGGAGACTTAAATGCTTTGGAAGGTGCTGAGAGAGGAGTCACCAGCAAGGCCCAGATGGAGCACTTCTTGGCCGTGAATCTGTTGCACTTCATGCTTCCAGGAGAAGAGCAAGGGGGGAGGGAGGTGGAGAAAGAGTATCTAAAATTGCATTCCTTCTTCTGGATCCTTGCACTGACTCCCTTTTCCTTCTATTTCCTCCTCTTTCTTCATGCTAAGGCGGAAGAGACGAAACTTCAACAAGCAGGCTACGGAAATCCTGAATGAGTATTTCTATTCCCATCTCAGCAACCCTTACCCTAGTGAGGAAGCCAAAGAAGAGCTAGCCAAGAAATGCGGCATCACAGTCTCACAGGTGAGAGAGCTCAGAAACACAGCAAAGGCAGCTACCTTAGCGTGCTGAAGGGCGCTCCAGACCTCAGTCAAGTCACTCACGTCCCAGTGTTAAACGTTTAATTACTAAATGAGTTTAGCGCAGGTTAGTGTAAGTGGATCGGTGAGCAGATGGCAAAAGTGCAGACTGAAGCTACAGATGAAAAAAGAGAGTTTGGGAGAGGATTTAGAAGGGATGAAGTCTTCATGAAGCAATGGCCGTGTGTGCAGCCGAGGTGTTAACAGCACAGAAATGATGTGGCGTGCCCCACAGAGGCAAAGTGTTCTCAAGGAATTAGTGATGAGCTGGCTTACAGGAAGAGCTCATTTGAGCTGAAAGTCCATTTCTCAAGCCAAGGGATTCAAACATAGTAGGAAGACTTGTGCAGATTTTGCTTGATGACATAGAATGGACAAGGTCCTGGTGAAAAGGGTTTGGGTCAGACAGGCTAATGGTAATAGTTTGTGCTCAAGTTGAGCCAACTTTCTCAGTGTCGTTTCTGTCTTTGTGCTGTGGACATGACATCTACCTGACTTGTTTATCCCTCAAAGAAGAGTGGTCAATAAAGACAAATTTAATTATTTCCATACATTCTAGGCAGCCACCTGGTTCCTGGAGTCTATAGCTATGACCTGGGAGCTGCTGAAATTTGTGGCGTTCAACTGTATTTTGCTCGGGCCTGGCATTCTTTGTTTTCTTTCTTTTTGGAGCAGACTGTGTTATTGAAAGCCAGTCTGTGGCCTGTGGTAGTCTTGTCCTTGTATGAGCTTAGTGCTCCCTCTAGGCTCTCATTGTGTTCCCTATCTTGGGCTGCTTCCCAGCCCCAGGCACATGCCTGTTCGTTGCTTGAGCAAACTGAAGACAGCGGTAGCATCTGGTGTCCTTGTGAGAGCATGTCTGCCTTCAGCAGGAGCAACAGCATCCAAGGGTAGGTGTCGTCACTGTGTTGAATGCCTGCTGAGTGACTCCACTTGCTTCCCCTGGGTCAGAAGACCGAAACATTGATTCTGCCCAGAGTTACCTACGAGAGATGGCACATATTGGCTTAAGTAAAACTACAGCTGTCCTGATACTTCCCCTCTCACTTTTAATTCATCTGTTCACACTTACAACTTTTCCCTTGCAAAGAGAAAATGCCCAGGAGAAATGCTGCTCTTAGAATATTTTTTGACTGTGCTGTATCCGTGCTGCTTTGTGCCTGACTCCACCATCTCCTTCCCTTCTTCATCCAAAGAAAGTTGAAACAAGCACACATCCAAGTCCCTCTCTTTGCTGAGTGGAAACAAGAGTTAGCATGAATCTGTGCATGTCAGGAGCAGAGTTCACCTGAACTCAAAGGCTGACTGAGGCAGGCAGGTTCTTTGCTTTACAACTTTTAAGATGAAGATTGATAGTGATGGCTGTTTATCCTGACTTCCTTCCATGTCACAGTCAGAGTTCACCCACCAGCTCCAGCATTTTGAAGCCAGAAGAGCTGTTGTAGAGAGATGGCCAAGAGAGGTCATGAAGAAGCATGTTGTCATTAATGAGAAAGCCAGACCAAGAAGTAGAATAGAGCTCCTCACAAATAGCACCTGCTCCCAGTGCCATTGAAATGTTCGCTCCCAGATCTGGTTGGGCACTGATCTGAGTTACTACCTTTTGCCTCCTAGGAGTCTCTGCAGGTTACATTTTCTTTTTCCTGCTCTGCAGCAGTGCAGGATTGAATACCTGCAGTTCAGTAGCAAGTAAGTTGGTGGATAAAGCTCCTTCTGTGTAGAAGCTGCTGAGTGCTCTCGGAGTGCTGCCGATAGAAAGCATCATAGCAATAAAAAAACTTATGGCTTTCAGTTATCAACACCCAAGCCAAAACAGTTTCCTAAGATGAGGAAAAAACCATGAGCTTCACAGAACGAACGTCCAGTATTGTCTTCTGTGTCATGGTGCTTGGACAGTCCATTTGGAAGAGGGAGCACTGATGTACTTGCTCACCAGAAAGCATCCGCTAGCATTTGCCCATCCTCTTCATCCTGATGGTCTTTCTCAAACAATGTCAGTAGCAGCTGGAAGTTGTCTTCTGCCCATATATACCTGCACACATGAAGACATTCCCCTTATTCTCTGTGTTCACTGTTGTCAAAGAAGCTGAGAGCTGCTTCACAAACTCTAGGCTGAATGTTTCTTACATCTTTTCTGAAATGGTTTACTGTGACATGGTGCCTGCAAGCGAAGAAGTTTTTCCTCAGCAGGCTGGGATTTTGTGAACACTGGGTTCATGGTGGTACCCTGACATTTTCCCTGGAGAAACAGCTCTTGCTGAATATCACAGCCTGGTTTCAGAGATTTCAGTTTCCTATTGCTGTGCAGAACCTCTGATCTGCAAACTTTGGGGTATTCATCCGGACACCTGACATTGTCCAAGCAACATTTATTCAGACATTCATACTACTTCCCTCAGGGTATCACCCTGACAGTTTGTGAGTATCTCCTGCTCAGACCTCTCCTTGGGGCTTTCTGAGGTTTATGCGTTGCACTGTTGCAGGCACATGGAAACAGCTTTTGCCAGGGCTGGCATGAGCAGAGCTGCACTGCTTCATTCTGCTGTCAGGTCTGGCCCGTCATTTTCAGCCATCTCTGTGAATTCTGAAGAAGTTCAACCTGCTTCTTCATTTTTTTAAAGGAAGTCCACTGGCTTCATTCAGTACACTTCTAGGCGCTTAGACACAACAGACCCATAGCAGTCTCTGGGCAAACACAATGGAAACATCTCCTACTCCTTTCCAAAGGAGTTCCTTGGCACCAAAATTAGGTCTTATGATGAGTCCCATGCTACCTCTCTATCTTTCACCCAAAACTCCTGGTTTATCTTGTAGTTTATGCTAAACCATAGAAAGCTGAGTTCAGCTGGATGCAGAGCATCCACTCCTGGCCTTTTGCACTGATTTCGCTGAGGTGGATCAAAAGCAAAGTTTCGGTGACAACAAGGCAATTTTGTTTGTCAGCCAGGCCCGAGTAAATTCATTGGGTGTAAATTCATTTTCCCTGAAAGCAACACTGCCTCCTCCAAAGGAAGGAGAAGGGGCATCTGGGAATCAAGCATCTGTCCCTGTCAAAGAGACATCTAGGGGGAGGCAAATAAGAAGTTCCAAAACAACACATAGTCGCCTTCAGATTGTGTAATTTCAGAGTCACTTGACTTTCTCAGTTGTTTTTCAAACCCATCTGATATTTTTGTGGAGTGAGTCTAGCAGTTCCTGTGGAGCATCCCCTTAGTGGTTGTCCCAACCATAAAGGAGCCAGATGCATCCACACAAACCCAGCTCTCCCAAGGGGTTCCCACCACTTTTCAAGGGCTTGGTGTGGTGCACACAGGTGCTACTTTCCACAACTAGGAAGACGGGAGGGCACTGGGGGGAGAAGAATATGCACTGCTTATCCTGAACTAATCCACCTTCCTCACCCAGCTGCATTTACCAGAGCTGAAACGTTAACGTTTTTGTCTTCTCTTACAACTCACTCTAGGTATCAAACTGGTTTGGAAATAAGAGAATCCGGTACAAGAAGAACATAGGTAAATTTCAAGAGGAAGCCAATATTTATGCTGCCAAAACGGCTGTCACGGCTACCAATGTGTCAGCCCATGGAAGCCAGGCTAACTCACCCTCAACTCCCAATTCAGCTGGTTAGTTTTTGGTTTTTTTTATTTTGGGTCATTAGTGTTCGTTTTTTTGTTTGTTTCCTCCCCTTCCTCTAATCTCTCTCTTGTTTTCTCCTTTTGGTTATTTCAATTTTAATTTCCTTGTTTTGGTTGGCTCACTTTCATGGTCTTGATGAAAAAAAGAGAGATGGGTTTGGTTTTGGGGATTGTTTTGTCGGGGTACTTTATTTTCTTTACTTTTTCCCCCCTCTTTTCTCTTGTTTTTTCCCTTCCTCTTCCCCTTTCTGTTTTTTGTTGGAAAAGCGATGTGATCTGACCTTGTGACTGATGGTGCCGCGTTGGGTGTTATATGCATGGATGGTAAACACAAAACCAGAAAAATCATCTGAAAAAAGGTTGCTGGGATTGCTTGTACTTTGAGGGGGAGAAAGCAATTGAAAAAAAGTCCTTGCGTAATGGTTCTGTTTCAGTGGGGCTGAAAGCATGAGTGGCCCTGATGGATATACCCCAGCTTTTCTGGGATGTCCTAACTCATGCCATTTTGTGGATTGCTTTGAGTACATTTTTATCCTTTGATTTTTTTTCTGTTGTGGTTACCTTTGCTTACATGACAGTGTCTGGATCACCTGCAAGAGTGTGCCCTGTGTGGATTTTATTTTCCCTTTGTGTCAGTGTGATCCAAGGAAATCCATGGGTTGTTCCCTTCCCTTTTCCCCTTCCCATTTGCTGTGGTTTCCATTTGTTTGTTTTGAGGGTCAAAGGCACAGAGCACTTTGCCCGGATTTCAACTCCTCTGCTAGAGAATGATGCCTCATTCATGCGTGGTGCCTGCCACAATGATGACCGACCCAAAAATGATCCCAGGCCGTGGTCAGCTGGTTATGCTCTGCTCCCAAGAGCGATTGGAAATTGGGATTTGTTTAAAAGGAGGAAAAAAAGCGAATGTCATGAGTGCCATGTACTTCGTTATCCATATATTTGTGTACCTGTTTTCTTTTTTAGGGGTGGGAGGGAGAGTGGGAATGTGCCACTCTTGTGCCTTTGAGCTCAATGTCTGCTCATGGTACCCTTTCACTGGGGCATGACATTTGCTGTTATCAGGTAGGCTGCTAAGAGAAAGGAAACGGTGGAGGAGCAAAGAGAGTGGTGGAGAGCAGGAGAAGCTGGATGTTGAATTAGACCATCAGTGGTACACCATGCAAACACTGGTTGCTATCAGGACATGCTTCTATAGTGACTGTAACCCTGCCTGTGACAGATATGAAAGGAATTACACCTAAAAGCACCCCTAGATCTGAAGGATTTGAGTGGAAGGTGGAGAACCAGGGATCAAACAAGGGGAGAAACCAGTGGAATGGGTCTCTGGCTGAACTCCCAAAACAGCCTAACAGGAAGGCAAAGGGAGTCCGTTACCCATGAGCTAACAGCAAGCAGTGGTTGATGGCTCTGTGCTGGCGAGCTCATCCACACCTTGCAGGCACTAATGTGGATGGCTTGCACAGAACCAAAAAGCTTATTCTGTTGGGCAGTGAAGTCCCTACACACATATCATGAGGGACATGCTAAGGGTCTGCCTTCCAGAGCCACCCAGAGCAGAGATGTTGCAGCTTTTGGTTGCAGGTCAGAAATACTGCTCGGAGGCATCTCTCCCACCTTCTCCTTGTCCAGGGTTGCCTGTGAGCAAGCTGTGATGCCTACTCTGGGTCAGCTGAGGTGCTCAGGGGTCTCAGGTGGATATGGCAGAGTTCTGCAGGGAGGAGATGGTTTGCAGGAAGTTTGATTATTTTTTTCTTTATTCTTTTGCCTTCCATTGTTTTAACTACTGAGGATTTAACTACATTTTTAATAATGTCATCCTTGCCAAACAGAGCACTCAGGTCAGGTGGAGTCTCTTGACAACCTCCGTGTAGGAAAAGCTGGAGTATAGAGAGCACAGTTGCTTGTATTTGAGGGAAATACCGACTGCCTGTGATACTGTCCTGCAGTCTGCATCAACTTGGACTGAAGAAAGACAGCTTTCCTTCTTTTCCTCTGTCTTCAACTGGAGTCGGATCCAAAGATTTGGAGTAGCAAGGGAAGAGCTTCAAATTGCTTAAACGGCTTTGGGTCTGGCTCGCATGTAGTGGAATAGGCATTTACCCAGTGCTTGCCCAGTTAAACAGTGCTCCTGTGCAAGGCTGCTTCTCTGCCCTCCCCACAGGCAGCAACACAGCTGTTTTAAAGATAAATTGCCTGGTACCCGGCAGTAAACAGCTGAGATAATCCCTGGATAACACTATGCTTTCAAGGAAGGACAAGCGTTCTTGTTATTAACGTGTAAGACTTGAGCTCCTGGGTTCCCTTTCTCACTCACTTGTCTGCACTCCAGAAACACTGACCTCTTTTCACGTGCCTAATGTGGCAGCAGTAGTAAAGCAGCATGTCAGTGCAAGGGGAGCTCGTGGGCCATTGAGATCCTTCTGCTAGAAGCAGAGTGTTTCTAACCTGAGCCAGATCCCACCACCCTCTCTGTACGCTGCATCAGTGGCAGAGCAGCAGAGAAGCCCAGCTGTCAGCACCACAGTAGTCTCTGGGTCAGCTTGCAGAAATACATTTGAATGTCCTTGTAGTCCTCTCCTGAGAAGATAACTGGAAGGGCCTCAGGATTTTATCCCCAACAGTGGCATCCCAGCTTGAGATCTCCCCAGCTGAGCCATGTGGATGTAACAACTCAGTCAAGCATCTCTGCATTGTCACATTGTGGGGCAAGGACACAACCTGACGACATCTGAAGTTGGTGACCTCTGCTTCAGGTTGTCCTGGAGCTGCTAGCAGCAGAAGCATGCCTATACACTCTTGATCTGAAATAACCCATCTGTGGAAGATTTGGAGGACGGTGTCAAGGGCCATGAGCTACCTGGATGTGCTGAATTGCCCTGGGAGAAGTATCAAAGTGGGTGAAGAGATGAAGGTCCAGAATGCATGATGTCTCTCCTTTTACACCATTTTTCTGTTTTCAGGTCACTGGCTGAAATTTTGGTGAGGAAGGAGCCTGAACAAAGACTGGATTTGCAGGGAGGCTTTAGGACCATCTGGTTTAAATACATGGTAGAGCTTGTGAAAGAGAGGAGAGTAGGCAGTAGGTCATGAGAGAGAAGCGACCAACAATGTAGTCCCTGGAGGGCAATGGTGTTAGAAGAGGAGGTAGAACTAGATGCAGTGGGACACGGGACAGGAGCTAAATTCATTTCTGCTGTGGCTACACAGGCCCATCTGTTCTCTGCATTGATGCCCATGTTACTGAAGATTGGTGAATGGCTACAGTCAGTCAAAGAGATTGGCCACACATTGACAAGGGCAAGGATTGCATCTGTCTAGCCATCTGGCACGTTCAAAACAGTGTCCCCCATCCTCAGTCACCCAGGCCTGAATGTCAAACACCTTTTCATCCTGAATATGCGTGTTTGGCCTTATATCAGCCAGATGTTCGAATAAGCTGAGATGTCTGACTCATTTGGTCTAACAACTCCCCATCCTCACTTTGATTGCCTGGACAGTCTCAGCACAAAAACCACATGGCAAATGAAAGCTATTTTATGTGGACAGACCCTTTTGCCAACCAAGGTCCTGAAGGGCCTCACACAGGTGATGACATCCAGTGAAATCTTCCATGCAGAGCAGACAAAACTGCCCTGAACTGTTTTGTTTTTTTCCTGCTCAGCCTTTTGTAAAAATCTATTTGCTGAGGTGCTGATGGAAGGGATCATGCTGTCTGGAAATGTACTTCATCGGACACAGGTCTGACTGCTGTATCTTCTCTCCTTTGCCTTCCTCCATTTGTGACAATCACGTGTTCGGAGTGCAGCATTGGAGAGGATCCTGCTTAGGCAGAGACACTGTTCCTATCATGGCCTCACTGTCTTCAGTATTGGTTGGCAAGTGAAAAATATCTTGCTGGGTCATCTCAGGCTTTAGACCTGCTATCAGACTTGGTGGCTTTGTCCAACTGAGGAGCTACATGGTCTATCAAGTCCTTGCCTTATCTTTGGCCATGGGAGAAACACATGGAAAAGTTACAGAGCAGGTAAATCCTGTGCTTGGAATGCATATATGTCATTGCCATTGACTTCAATTAGGAGTCTTGTATACGTGACCAAAGTCAACTTCAGTGGTTCAGTATGCTGGATCTGTCTCTTATTGGTGGTAGATGGTATGAGGCAGCAGATGAGGATGGCTAGATTTCAACTCCACTGAGCACCATTACCACGTTTTTTTATTTTTTATGCCATTCAAATTGTCAGATACTTTAGAAAAAAGGACCTGCTAGAGGTCCTGGAAAATTTGAAGTGGAGACTGTCAAAACACTAGAAAAGACATTACAGAAGCTGTAGAAGAAGCTGTCTGAAGAACTGGAGGAGTGATGCAAGAAATGCCAGCAGTCAAACCTGTGAAGATTTTTGAATCAGCAGCAAACTTGAGGTGGATTTTACTCATCAGATATGTTAAGAGGTGGAATGTGTCTCATTGTGGGTATTGTTTTGTTGTAGGGCTTTCACCTAGTGGCAAGATTTGAGTGCTGTAGCTTCTTTAAACATTTCCACCATTCTCTGAAGCTGGTGATGCCCTGATAGAAACTCAACACTAAGGAATAGTGGTGAGAGGTCTTGGGTTTGAAAAGATGTTTGGATAGTGAAGGTGAACCACTGTTCCACATTGGTACAAGTCATGAAAAGTGTTGAGTTTTCTGGTGTTTTGTTGGTTTCGTTTTTTTTGTCTACACACAACAGCATCAAGAGACTTCCCATGCCAAGATAACAGCCCTTTCCTCCTAGATTCACAAGCTCAAAGATGGTTGTTATGTCTCAGTTCTTGAGGACCCCCAGATCAAATTATGACCACTGAAAACCTTTGTTGTGTTCACAGTGAAGCTTTCAGAGGGGCAGATCAGATTTATCATGGAGCCTCCTCTAATGGAAGGATTCGACTTGCATTCCCAGATCTTGTCTTCATGGAGGATACCAGAGTCTTAATTTTCAGGGCTCTTCACATTGCTGCCCACTCTCCCACCGCTCTTAGCCATGTCCCTGAGACTTTGGACCATCGTAATTTTCATACATGGCTAGCACGTAGGCAGCAGAGTGCTGAAGCAGCAGAGCGGCAGCATAAAGGGCTCTCTGCAATTACAGCTCTGATACAAATGCATCCATACATGTGAGGCCATTGATATGCGCATATTTATCTTTGTATCCACATCAGCAGCAAGACATATTTACCGTTTAGATATGCACATATATTGTAAAAATACCCTGTGCCAATAGCAGCGTATATCTTGTAAGTGACATCTCCACTGCTCCTCATGATTTCTAAGACACCGGCGCTCTTCAGAACTGGAGTTTGTGGCTATTTGTTTATTTTTATTTCCTCCCTCCCAGTCTTAGTTTTAGGGCCAGGTTTGTTAAGTTTCAATAAAATACCAGTTAAGTTTATGACATTTTTATTTGTTATTACTGTTACAAGTTTCTTTTGGTCAGGGAAGGTGGGATGAAATGTTGTTCTGCTGAGGGCAGAGCGATAGCGATGCCTTGTCAGGTGCTCAGGGATTCCTGCACCCTCTTCACAGCTCTGCCACTGATGGTTTTTGTGATCTCAAAGGTTTCTGCTCACCTCAGAAGAACAGGAGAGTATTCTGTGATTGTTGTGAGCGGTAACTACAAAACTTTGGTGTTCAGCCACTGCAGGAGTGTGGCCATGTTACTGCCCTGGGCTTTTATGTCGGTGGTTGAAGTGATTATTCAGAAAACCCAGTAGAAAACATCTTTGTGTATGTGAAAAGTGCCCATCTTCATACTTAAAGTTGAGCCGTGTCAGGGTGGGCTATCCTCAGTCTGCCAGCTCCTTTCCCTAGGTTTTTTGCCTTAAAAATAGCAAGTAACCTGAGAGGTTGAGAAGTGACAGGAGCCCTTTGCCAGCTGAACAGAGGAGGTGATGGTTACAGCTGCCTTCTGACTAGTCCAGGTTATTTTATGCAGCGCTGTGGGATTGCTGTCTGGAACAGGTTGGGCAGGGTTGACAGTGAGCACAGACAATGAGCTATTCCTGGTGGCTCCGCTCTTTTCAGACACTGGTGGGAGGGTCCTGATCCAAGACTCACTGTGCTCAGGTTGAGTTTCTTGACTGTCTTTGGGCGTTATATCTACCAGTGACGTTTCTGCTTTCCTTCAGTTCTGAGAATTGCTAGCACCTGACAAAAGAACCAGTTGCAGAGAGCTGCAGAGAGTTTAGTGAACATGAAGTCTCCAGCAGAGACCTCCCACCTGCTGCTTGATCTTTCTCAGAGGTGGCTTCCTTCAGGGGATCCTTCTCAGTCCACCTCTAAGGCAGAGCTGGGGTCAGTCCAGTTTTTCTTCCCTCTCCAGAAAAGGGAGGGTTATTGCCAGGCATTTCTCAGAGCGTACGCATGAGCCATAGTTGGGCAACTCCACCAGGACTGTGGTTGCCAGTCTTCCAAGTTGGAAGAGGCAGTGGAGATGATGACAGTGTATTTGGGGTTGGAGCTGAAAGCGTAGCTGACCTGGGCCCCTGAAGTCTCTCCTTTCCAAGGCTAACGTCATGTGTATAACCAAACCTTGCACGTTGAGCTGTCTCACACTTAACGCGCTGATCTGCACGATAAATTCTGAAATAATCCCATAAAACCTTTTTATTTATTTTTAACCCCCTTCCCTCCTCCCCCGCCTTCCAGTTACATGATGGGTTTGTTTCTCCTGGTCAGTAGTTGAGGAGGTGCTCAGATATCTTGAAGCTGGAAACAGAAAACCTTGTTTCTGCAAAGGCGGGATTATTTTTTTTTCATCTCTGGTTTTCGTTTTTTCCTGGTCCCACCCAGTTGTCTTCACTGTTATCATTTTTTAGTGTAACATTGGCGACTGGTGCATGCAGTGGGGAATTTGCTTACAGAGCTCATTCTCCTGGGGCAGCTGACCCGGGAGGGTTGTGACACCCTTGCGTTCTCTCATGACCCATCATGATGAAAGACACTTGACAACTTGATGGGTGCTGGGAGTCTAGCCCAGGTGCCTTCATGTTTTTGTGAGCCTTCACTCCTGGTGTGCTTCAGTTCCCACCAGTGATGGGTTCCTGATGTCTTGAAGGTAAACCCCACGCACTGCTCCCTTGCAGAGTTCCCTGTGGCTCAGCAGGAGCTCTGGACATGGAACTGGATGGTGTCTGGATGTGCTTACCCTGCGGAGAGCAGCCCAGTGCAGACTTACCCATCCAGATCTGAGCTTCCCAGAAACAGCAGTGGTGTGAGCCAAGGCTTCCGCTTTCAATAGTGAGGCTTCTCTGGGAAATTCTGTTCTCCATTGCAGTCTGCCAGGTGGACGCCTTAACAACCAAGATTTTCAAAACTGCCTGAAGGATTTTGGTGCCCTGAAAAGATGGGAAAGAGCTGTCTGAGTCCTCCAGGCTGGTTTTTATTTTTCTCGGTCCAGAGCATGAAGAATCCTTCCTCCAGCTGAGGAGCTGTTGAAGAATGTTCTTGGCATTGAGCTGTAACAACATGTGGCTTTGAATAACCTCAAGAGTGCATCCCCTTTTTTTTTTTTTCTTGCTTGCTCTGTTCGTCATACTACTAACCTGACTGTGTGTTTTGTTTTTGTGGTTGCTTTGCATGTTGTTCCTTCCTCTTGGCTGAGAGTCATGGGGTGGATCTTTTTCCTTTCTGTGATTCAGGTGCCTCACTCTTTCCTTTCCAGGTTCTTCCAGTTCTTTTAACATGTCAAACTCTGGAGATTTGTTCATGAGCGTGCAGTCTCTCAATGGGGATTCTTACCAAGGGGCCCAGGTTGGAGCCAACGTGCAGTCACAGGTAGGGACCCATCCGATGTACTGCCAGTGAATGCATTAGTGTTGGAGGAGCCTTTGATTGTATTGGCACTTCTCCCTCCTGTCCGAAAAGAGAAAATCTCAACCAGCACAAATGAACCAACCAACATTAAAAAAAGGCAAACCAAACTGAAAAAAACAACCAACCAAAAAAAGCAACAGCAACAACCACCAAAAAAATCAATCCAAAAGAAACCAAAACCAAACACCCAACCAAACCAACAACCATGGTCTTGAGGAAACTTGCCCACACTTTGTGAATGCATTTGGCTCTGGCTTGATAGTCATACTAGGAGAGAAGAGGTTTAGGAGAACAGGCATGAACTCAAACAAAAGCAGCTGAGGTTTAGGTTCTGCTTGCTTTATTCTTCCAAGGGAAGGGGCCAGATGTTTGAACTGGTGTCTCATTTTACAAGGCTTCCACTTACTTCTTTGATACCGAACCAAGTGTCTGCTGAAAGGCAAGAAATGCTCAAATAAATAAATAGATTTCGAATTTTTTTTTAATTAAAAGCCACCCCTCATCATCTTCCCACCTATCCAAGCACAGGTACCCACACCACCCATGTACACACCAGCAAGACAGAGCAAGGAATCCTTGAGCAGTGTTACTGAAACTTCAAGCTGTGCCTTGAGCAAAAAGAACGAACTAAAAATAGCCAGGAACTCACTCAGATCTCCCACCTCCCATCCGATGTCCAGATGTGCCATGAGTCCACTGTCTGGCATCTAAGACTCTCTAGTGTGTTGAGGAGCAACAGCCACTCTGACACTTCTGCAGTGGGCAAGGAGAGCTCTCTAAAGCTGAGGTTGCCCCCCTTGCAGTGCTGGACGCAGAGCAAGCGTGCTGTCCGTGGGCGACGAGATGTGCTCGTTGCTTGTCCTGCTGCTGGGGCTGGGCTTGGGAAGTGGAGGGAGAGGAACAGGGCACCCAGAGGAGAGCTGCCAGTGCCTTTGCTGTGGTAGGTATATTACATTTCTGGGCCCTCCGAAAAGAAGGTGCTCAGCCAACTCTGAGGATCTCCTTCCACTGACATGAGCTACCCAGTTCTTGCGGCTGAAGAGTGGAAGGGGGTAAGGGTAGGAATGTGGGTCCCCGAGCATGGTGGTGGGGATGGCTGCAGTGATGTGCTGCAGGAGTTGCTCCTATGCTTGCCATGCTGTTCTCCCTTTTCACTCTTTTTGTCGAAAGACGTGGGACCAAGGAGAGCATGATGGGGCTGCTAGGGCAGGTGGGGGGTGGTGAGGGAGGCAGGAGCGGTCCTCTGGCTCAGCTCTCACTGCAAGACCAAACGTGGTTCTCTTTTACCCCTCTTTAAATATATACCTTTATTTTTCTTCTTATTATTACTGTTGGTGTGTTTTTACCTTGCCAAAGATGAACCAAAGCGGCTTTGCCCACTGACCTTTCATTAACTCTAATTTGTGTCTTTGTTGTCGTTGGTCTGTTTAGGTGGATACCCTTCGCCATGTTATCAGCCAGACAGGAGGATACAGTGACGGACTCGCAGCAAGTCAGATGTATAGTCCGCAGGGCATCAGTGTAAGAAAAAAATATAGGCTCGGGTTCTTGTTTTGTTTTCATTTTTTCCTTTCCATTTTTGTTCTCTCACTACCAATTATTTCAAAGCCATAGGGCTCAGAATGCCACTTAGTAGGACTTGTCTTTGCTTTTACGGTCACCTAGTTTATTGCTTCTGTATCGGTCACGCCAACGGCAGAGCTTTGCCCACAAAAAAAGTGGCGACCGGGCAGGCTTTGTGCAGGCAGCTGGCGTCTAGGACTGTCAGAGCCGATCAGCGTTTGCCTGGCACCTGCGGCCACACGCACTCGGCTGAAAGGAGCTGCTAAACAGGTGACACCTCGCATAGCCGTGGTGGGGAATGTCACTGCCAGTGCCCTGCTCCAGAGGTGGCTCCATTCAGAGGCCAATGATGACCACCTAAAAATAACCCATCCCTGGCCGGTATCCGAAAGCATGGCGGCAATGGGGTTGGCAGCAATAACGGTTGCAAATAAAAGGAGGAAAAAAAACAAACAAAGCCAACCAACGTCAACCCAAGAAAACCTCGCCCAACCGGACTGGGGGAGGATGCAAGGGGGAGGGAGGGCGGTCTACAGAGCATCTTCTCCTTGTTCTTGGGTGCGCTGGCGGGTTCTGACTAGCATGAAAATTCATAGCGACAAGCTGTGTCGCACAGGGGGAAATCGATCAGACACACACAAGGAGAACCCAGTGTAGATTCGGGACAGCAATCCAACTTCATTTCTCAGATCAATCGTCCGCCATCTCAGCAGCGGTGACAGCAAGCTGGGAGAAGAGGGCAGCCTGGAAAAGGAGGCTGTGAGCAAGCACCGAGTGGGTGGTGGCAGTGGTGTCCGGGGTGACATGGAGGAGGGGGTGGCTGGCCTTGGACCTGGCTTGCTGCCACAGTCCTCAGCAAGGAGACTGAGGGTTGAGGTGGAGTGGTCTCAAGCTGGGCAGGAGGGTGGTGGTCCTCTGGGTGGGATGGTGGTCTCACGGCCAAGCACCGAATTGAGGTGTACAGTCCAGTCCCATCACCCTCCCAGCCAAGGCTTGGTCCCACCTTGTGTGTGACCATATTCTGGCCGTTGGTGTGTAAGTGGCCACCACCAGCGCAGGGAGAGGGATGACCAGGACAGGGCTCTGCGGTCCCCTCTCCTGTGGGCACCAGGGCTTAGCGGGCGGCTTGACGTCAGGAGGCAGGGAGGATTTGTGAAGTAATGTAATTGAACATGTGCAGATAATTATGTCTCATTACATAAGCCCATTGCAAAAACGGCGCTTGGAAATGCCACATGAAAGAGCCTATCGTTCCGCATTAATTTCTCTGTGCGCTGAATTTATTCCCTTTCTGGCTTTTTAATACTTGGAGAGTAAATGAATCGCAGGCTGATCATGATAAGAGATGATACTTTTGTATAAATTAAAATACCCCCAAGGAAAGAGGCTGAGCTGATTACAGTTGCAGTTGGCTTGGAAAATAACAGTGGGCTGGGTTAAGCCAAAATTTGGGGGGGAGGGGGTGATGGGGGAAAGAAGAAAAAGGTAGTGGAAACTCAAAAGCCAGATAGGACAAGGAGGGCCGGGCTGGTGTTTCTGGCTGCGGTACAAGGAGAACCTCTATTACCACATGCAGCACTGGGAACTGGTGACCTGAGAGCTGTCCCCACTGCATTTCTCAAACAAGGACCCAGGATGGTGGCAGCTGATGGTTCCTTGGGCTTGTTTTCAGGGAGGACAGGAGCCCACATTGGCCCGAACTGGATGTTGTTCAGAGACGGGCAAGGTGACAAGTGGGAAAAGGGACTACATAGGTTTGGGGGTGATGCCTTGTTTCCCCATAAAGGTAGGCATGTGGTAGGCATGGGGAGCAAGACAGAATGTCCAGAGCTGAGCAGATAGTTCAGGAAACATTTTCTGGGTTGTCTCTCTATTCCCAAAGGTTTTGCTTCCCCCATCTCCCACACAGCATTCCCCTCCTTGTAGCTTTTATAGTCACTTAATGTCTTCCCATTTAGCTAGGTCCCTTGATAAACCCCAGTTTGTCCAACCCTGACGTGTGGCTGCCCTCTGGGGAGCATTGGTGCTGGGCAAGATCCTGGGGAGCTGCTCAGTGCAGGCAGGGTGGCTGTCTTACAGCAGGCAGGGCTTCCCTGCCTCTCTGCTGAACCCTTTAACGCCAGGGAAGGGCAGCAGCATGTGGAGGAAAGCTGCTAGTGACACAGAAAGCTGCCGTCCCCACGTCACCCGAGGATCCCCATGAGCTGCTGGAAGGAGATGAGCCGAAACCTAGTCAAGAGCCCTGTCACAAAGATGTCTGCACGGGGCTGAGGTTAAGTCATCCCCGGAGCCCGTCAAGGCTGGGAAGTCAGCGGCAGGTTGCCCAGCTCCACCGCTGCAAACCTTGGCAGGGGAGACAACGCTCGGGGTTTGCCTTCCTTAATGGAGGATGAATTTTTAAATGCATGTAAGTCATGACAGCTGAAGACAGGAATCTACCCAAAGCCCAGTTCCCTCCGTGGCTCTGCTGCTCAATGGCTGACAGACTGCTCCGCGGGGCAGAAAGGTCTGGAGTTGGTTCTGCATCGTTAGGGGGATAATGGGTGAGGTCCCAGCCATCGTGATCTCTGTGAACCCACAGAGATGGCTGACGCAGAGTGAAAACAGCCACCGCCTTCTCTGCAGGTGGAGATGGTGTCAGGCAGCACTGGTCCTGGTGAGGGACAGGGATGCTCTTGGTGATGGAGAGGAGGTAGAGGCAGGAGACGTCTTGAGGATGCCCTGCCTTGGGTAGCACTTAGATGAAGGAGGGCCCCACTCACCTGAAAAGAGGGGGTGTCTGGGGACTGATCCAGCCCTTTTGCAAGCTTTGAGGTGGCGGTTGCACCGTTAAGTGAAAGGTGTCTGGTCACGCAGGATAGTGCTTGTTTATAGGGGTCCATGTGCGTTCCCAGCTGGAGGATTCCTGATGCTGGGGATTTCAAAACATTTAGATGTCCAGGTTCTGGTGGGTTCCAATAGAAGTTGGATCTTTATCACTTTAGTCCCCTGAAGGGTCCAAACCGAAAACATCGCCCTTTCTGCCACTGCCCTCTGACCTTAAATCCACTAAGTTTTTTAGGTCCCTAGTCTGCTGATTAATGAATGAGCTATAGTCATATTAAAGAAAAACTTTCAGAAGTTTAAAAGCACTTTTGTGCAGAGCTGTGCCTATTCACAGAGCAGTGTGTTTTGTCATGATGGCAGTGGACAGTGACAGGTTGCAACATTGAATTTTCCGTTCAGTTCTGTCAACAAGGACCACTGGGCACTGGTACCTGGAGGAGGTGAGACTGTCTTGTGCTGAGACCCTTTTCTTTAAGAATTTGGATCTTGAAAAGAAAGTTGTTGCTCTGCTTCTCAGCAAGCTACAGTTAACCATCACAATCACAAGTTGGAATATGGAAACTGGTCTGGCAGGGTTTCAGAGTTCCCATCTGTCAGAGATGCCTTGATGTGTCTTGAGACTGCCACCATGACCCTTGGAAAGTAATGGCCAGACAAAGCTGGATCCTCTGATGTGTAATGAGAGCTTCAGTGTATATCATAAGAAGACCTCAATAGGGAATTCAGAAGTCTGAAACCTCCTTGAGGCTACACCCCATCTGTCAGACTTGCCAGCAACTGGTATGTTTGGAGGCTGACCTGACACCCTGCCCCATCAATGATGGGATGGGGATTTTGTCACAGAAGGTGGGAGGTTGAGAGGGCCTCCATGCAAAGTAGAAGGCTCCTTTAAAGATTGGCAGAAAGTCATCTCCCAGCCCCACGTAGGAGGCCTAGGCCAAGAGCCAACCAGACTTCCTGGAGGGGACAAGAATGCTGACACCTGTGGAAACGGGCACCAAAACCAGTTGCTTCAGCACTCCATTGCCAGGACTCCACTACTTGGACAGCCACCAAGGCCTTGCCTGTGCTCTGGCACCAGAATGTGATATATGAACTGTGGAGATGGTTGCTCTGTCTTTGGACCTTCCTGAAAGAGTCACAGCTGTGTGCAGGCGCTCCTCAGAGGTTCTACAAGGAGC
Source organism: Thinocorus orbignyianus (assembly GCA_013400375.1). Taxonomy (NCBI): domain Eukaryota; kingdom Metazoa; phylum Chordata; class Aves; order Ciconiiformes; family Thinocoridae; genus Thinocorus; species Thinocorus orbignyianus. Next base: position 950,976 of record VXBW01003930.1, on the reverse strand, counting down.
AGCAGCCTTTTCAGAAGACTCCATTGTTGTTGAGGGAGATCCCAAGGGATTTGCTACATTCAGATCCCAAGGGATCTCCTTGCTTCAGAAGGAGGCAGGGCCAGCTGGGTGGAATCACATGTATCCTGCATGTGGCTTGGTCTGTGTAGTGGTGGGGTGAACTCCAGGAAAGCAGGGGTAAATGTGGATGGTGCCTATGCACGCTCTGCCTGGGGAAGGATCCAGCCTCCTTATGGAGGGCTTCTCTGTACCAAAGGATGGCGTCAAGATTGTAAAGTCACAGCCAACCTTGGACCCCCTTTTCCATCGCTTGACCCATGACCTGGGGCCTTGGCAGGCTTGGGAAACAGGAGGGTGTGGGGTCTGTGGAAGGTGCCCTAATGTGGGCCAGCCTCTCCACAGCATCCTGTTGTCTTCCTGCTGGATGCCACTGAGGTCGTTGTCAGCAGCACAGACTGATTCCCAAGCTTGAGTACCATGGGGCTCCCCAGAGTTTTGGGGGAGGAGGCAGAGTACTAAACATCAAGGCACTACAGTCACTGTCTGCAAGATGCTCTACCTCTTGCTCCTTCCAATCATGGCTGGCACGCAAAAGCCCACTAAAAATAGTTGAGCACAATAGGGATGGAGCCCTGCTCTGCACGGCCCCCTCCACTCTCCCCCCCTCCTGCTTGCCGTAATGACCCTGCAAACACTAAATGGCATCTGAGTGCATTAAGCAGCAAACTCTCTGGTGACATAGCAATTATGGCTCTGAAATAGATTTGGTGCGTCACGGAAGATAAGGGTTTTGAAAGTTTCTGTTGTGATTATAGCTTGTAACTCCAACAAATAACAGGCTTGGTAATAAGAGGCTGCCAGCACAGCTATTGTGGTTCTCTCTCACTGATGGCACGTAAATTGCTATTAATGTCCTAAGTGTACTTGAATATGCCAGTCTCAGGGCGGTGGAGTTGGCTCTGTGTCTCTCTCTACGCGGCCTGTCATTGTCGGGCTGATAATCTACAGTAATTGCTGCTGCTTGCAGCGGTCCAAAACATGTAAGGATGGATATTGCATCTTGGGGAGCACAGGGACAGTGGGTCAGGGCCCAGCTACGGATGGAAGCTGTGGGGGTGGTGGGCACAGTGAGGTCTCTGCAGGTGGGGGGCATGTGGCGCTGTTAATGTTCGTACGTGGTTTGGTTTTGTGCTTGCACCCAAGGTGAAGTGGGGTGAGTTTTGCTAACCTACAAGCAAGCTCAGGTTGTGATTCTTGTCTTCCTTGCTGTTGCCTGAACCCCTTTGTAGGGGAGCATGTTTGCACACTTTCATCCATGCATGGAAGAACACAGAGAAGCCCACTGAGATTGTGCACACCTGTCTTTTCTGCAAAGTGGTTTCCATCCCTCAAAATGTGGGTTCCCACAGCTTGTCCGTGATCCACTCTTTGCTCCCATCTCAGCTGCCTCAGGCAGGCAGGAGCTTGTCAGCAGTGTGGACAACCTGCTGGCAAGTCCTGGACAGCTGCTTGGTGCAATGGTTTTTCCCTACCCTTATCCCACTCCAGGGGTTGGTGGGATCCTGGCAAGCCAGAGCTGTCGGGGCCGGTGATGGATGCTCTGCGCTGGAGGCAGTGGGACAGGCAGCCAGAGAGGCAAAGCAGCCCAGGCATGTCAGAAGTAGGACAGCGGCTGCTACCAACATGAGCTTGGGCAGGAGTTGGGAAGGATTAATTAGCTGAGCACTGAATCAATGTCAGAGCAAGAAGAGGAGGTTGGGTGCAACATCTGCTCCTCTGTGAAGGGGATGGCAGCCACAGTGGAGCAGCTTCTGTGCACTGCTGGCTCCTGCCTGCAGCAGCCAGGGCCCTTCTGTAGCTCTGTTCTCGAGAGGTTGAAGGATTTGGCTCCACATCTCTTTTTAGGAGAAGAAACAAGTTGTCCACCATTTTTTGCTGTATGCGATATGGTGGTGGTGGCACCTCCATTGTGCTGTGCTGGGGAGTGTGGAGGACCAGCCCCAGGGGTGGCAGAAATTTGTTTGTGGTTTTCCTGCAAAGCAAGGAGGGGAAGGCTCTTGTGTTGGGAGCAGAAGCCCAAATTACCGAATGCAGCCTTCATGGTGGCAGGAAAGGTGCTTGGGCAGGGTGTCTTCCCCACAATAAGGTTTGGTGCTGATGGCTTTCCCCTGCACGAATGTTGTGCAGCAGGAGGAGAAAGCAGGAAAGGCAGCAAGGGGGGAAAGGGAACCAGGCTGGGGACATAGTCAGTGGTCCCTTGAGACCCATTACTTGTTCTGCGTGTTCACGACCCCTGGATCCAGATAAGTGTCCCAGGATGGGGTTTCTAGAGTGAGATGTTTGCTGTTTATCCCCTTTCATTTGGGGAAGGGTCCTGTTTGGGGATAAAAAGGCCACAAACAACCAGAGCTCAGGGTTTTGGCGGAAATACATATTGTTTAAGAGACACAATTTCCACGAGCAATTGCAATTTATCAAAACCTGTTTTAACAGAATTGGTTTTGGCCCCCATCCCCACTGACGGAACCCCATGGTCAGTGGTCAGATGGGTGAGCCGGAGGGGACATCTTTGCTTCCTACATTGACCCCTGCCAAGGGAGAAGCAAGAGGGGGAGTCCAAATGTCATGGGTGACCTGGGTAGGGCCAGGTGTGCCGTTGGGTGACTGACATCTCTGTGTCTCCCTGCAGGCTAATGGAGGTTGGCAAGACGCTACTACCCCGTCGTCGGTGACCTCCCCCACAGAAGGCCCTGGCAGCGTTCACTCTGATACCTCCAACTGATCTCCCAGCAAATTGCATCCCTGGCTGAGCCGGCCCCGGCGGGGGCAGGAGGGGAGGGGGCCTCTCCTAACACCGCAGCAGTCAGACTGGAGGTGAACCCAATCAGCACACACAAGAAGACTCCTCTTCTCTTCTCTTCGTCGGGATGCTTTTTTCAGCCAATCTGGACACTTCTTTATACTCTTTTCCCTTTCTTTTCTGGGTAGAAGCCGCTCTCCCCCTCCCTGCCACCGCCACAACACCACTCCCTTCCCCTCACCCCTTCCCACCGAAGGATGTGTCGACAGGTAGAAGGATTTTAAGGAGGAAAAGCAAAAATCAACTGCCGCCACACAAAACAACCCAAAACAGTGTATGGCCTCATATTGGGTGTCTTTCTGAGGAGCCGCAAACGTACCTCAGTCATGTCTCACTCCTTTACTTGCAGGCAGCCCCCCTTCCCCTCCCGTCTCTCACGCTACCTCTCCGTAGGGAAATGCCACCGCAACCCTGCTGCCACTTCGTCTCTGCCGACCCCATCCACAGCCAGCGCATCGCCTCCCTGCACACAGCCCTGCCTCGGTGAGCTATCCCCTGGGCACTGCCAGTGATGGGGCGGGTGGATGCAGGTCCCCATGCACGTGGGAGAAGAAACCAGCGTGCTCTCCTTCACCTCCAAAAGAAACTGGCCAGTTCCCAGCCCTGGGGAAACCACCAGCACCACCTGGTCCCTGCCTTGCTTTGCCGCACATCCTGCTGGCTGCTGTGAGCTGGGTGAGCCATGAAACCCCACCATCCTCCCTGCCTGCTGTTGGAGGGGAGGAGAGGAGGGAAGGAAATGAGGCAGAGGTGGACGAGAAATGGCCATCACTGATAGCGAAGGCACTGAGCACCTCTGCGGTGTTGTATGGGATCAGGCTCTGGCTATTGCTGGGACACTGGCACCCGGGGAGATGGGCAAGGGGAGTTTTCTGGCGAGGAGACTGTCATGAGCTGTTGGCTTGTGTTTTCGGGAGCGTGCTGCGCTGTGGAAGAGGACGAGATGGGGTTCCTCAGTGCAGGGAGGACCCACCTCTATGGGTGACACCTGCTGCATTCCCAGAGCCCTGCCAGGCAGGCAGTGAGGGACAGGCAGCAGGATCCCAGAGGCTGGATTTGGTGGGGTGGGCATATCGGGTGCTTTTGGTAATTGTTAATACAACAGGTTTGCTTAGGGGTGAGGACAACTGTGTGGGACAGTTGGGTGCCCCACCTCGGGATGTCTTTCTGCTGAAGCTGCTGGTTTTATCCTAGTGGTTACTCTGGGCAGTGACATCCCAAAGCTGTGGGAGCACTTGTGGGGTTTTCTGCCCAGCTTTTCTGGTTGGCTTTTTGGACAGTGATGGGTGGTATGCAAGGTGTCATCGCTTGCTAAAAAAGCCCTTCACACAGCCAACACCAGAAGGACGTGACTTTCACTGAAGAGCAAGGTGCAGAGGCACCAGTTTGCCCCAGGCAATGGGCTGAGCTTTGTGACAGGGAGGTACTTTGGGCTGCTGGTTCTTCCACCAGGCATGAGGAGGCTGAACTGTCCCACAGCAAGATCCTGGGTGTCATGGGAACCAGCGTGTGTGCAGCATCTTTGTGATGGACCCTAATACCTCTTGGCCACATCTCATGCTCTTGCATGTGCCCATGCTGGTGCCACCCGTCTTGAGATGAGAACTGCCAGCGCAGAGCAGCATTAAGCAGGAACCTTTTAAAATTAAAGGACTGCCAGAAAAATTTCCACCCTTTTGCTGGAAAAAGGAGGTGCCTGTGGCTCTGACATGATGTCACCTTGCAGTGCAGGGCTTGCATGACTCTCCTGAAGGGGAGGCAAAGCCTGCCTTTCCCTGGGGAACAAACCCAGAAGACTCTCAAACACCTGCTCTGGAATTTGTGGCCTTCCCCCAAATACCAAAAGTCCCAATTCAGTGGATTTTCTCTTTCTGACCTGGTGGGAACAGAGCAGGATGTGAAAGGTGGACAAGAAACGGCAGAAGCTGCTCCTTGCTTAGTTCTTAATCTCCAGCGGTGAGACACATTCTGCTCCTCTTTCGCGTCTGTGCTCGGGGACGGGGACCGTGCTGCAGAGTTTGATGTGATATTTGAGATCTAGGGCTGACTCCCAGCTGGGAATATGTTAAGAGCAATGAAAAGGTTGGTTCCCTGCAATGACAAGGAAGGTTAGGAGCTTCTGCCCATCTTCCCAAGCGGTGCACCTTCCTGCTCTCCTCCTCCCCTCCCCTCAGTGCAGCCTTTTAACCGTTTCAAGCTTATTTTAAGTGGAACCGTTCCGGCAAAGCGTTTCAGGGATGCGGGACTGGGTCAGGTCTGTTTTCCAGAGCGACAGCAGTGCCGTGCCTGCAGGAATGCCACTGTACCTCTTAGAAACCAACCGGGAACGAGATGAAACCACCCTCTCACCGGAGACAGCCGTGCAGGGGCTGCCTTCCCCTGCCCTGCAGCCGCTGCCCCTCCTGCCTCCACCCCTGCCCCGGTGGGGTACTTGCTCCTCCACGGTACTTTGCAAATCACCTCCTGGGTTCCCCATTTGGTCCCTCTGGTTTGCCTTGGCGTAGCTACTGGCTTGCCTTTTTCTTTGCTTTTTTATTTTTGGGTTTTGTTTCTTCCTCCCCTTTCCAGTCCCAAGTGTTGTGGGTTTTTTCCTTCTTCTTCTTCTTCTCCTTCTTCTTCTTTTATTTTTTATTTTTTTTTCTGCCCAGAAAAACCTGACTTCGATACCAAAAAAACAAAACAAAACAAAACAAAACAAAAAAACAAAAAAAACACAAACAAAAAACCTGCAGAAACTCAAAAAAAATAAAAACAAAAAAAAAACACAAAAAAACTCGACGATTCTTTCAGCTTTATTAACATTTTCCATTGTTTCTTGCGATTTGTGTCTCGTTCTTTGTAGTATTGATGATAACGAACATTTGATAATGAATGTTCTTGTATATTCAGATAAAGGAGAAAAAAAAACCAAAAACGCAGTCGGAATTTAATAGTGTTTATAATAAAAGAATAAAAAATGACCCTCTTAGCACGCAAAATTGAACAGGGGGAAGGTCCCATCCCTGTTCTTTCTGTGGCAACAAGCGCTTCATTCCTGTATAGTTTATAACATCAAACTACCTACATTCATCTTTTTTTTTGTTTGTTTGTTTTTCCCATGGTTTGTTTTTTTTTTTTTCCATTTTCTCGCATTTGTGAATTAGTTCAAGAATGCTAGAAAAGTGTAGAGTTGTGCACACTCATTTCTTCTTACACAATGTTTAAAAAGTGACAGTAATTCATTTTGTAAAACTTTAAAAAGAAAAAAAAATGGTTGGAATAGTGAGCATTAATAGGTACAGTCTAACACTTTTATGTTTCTTAATGTCGAGACCCAGAAATTACCTTTTATTTTATTTTTTTTTGGCATTATTTGGGAGGGGGGAGGGGGCTTTGATGATGACGCTGAGTTTATTTGGATCTTGCTGAGACGACAGCCTTGCCGCTTCCCCTGCACTTTTGAGCTGTGACCCAAGTGATGTGAAAAGTGATGGTGGTGTTTTGGTGGGGTGGTGGTGTTTCTCTTGTACCGGGAGGTCCCCACACATTTTGGCACCCAACCCCAGAAGATCCTTGGGTGGCTGAGGCGGGGATTACATCCCCAGAGAGAGATGTAATCTTGAGGGGGGTTGGGGAGGAGATGCCGAGCAGTTCTAGGCGTCAGGTGCTGATCCCCTGTGGGTCTCCATGCCTGGGGCAATGCTGAGCTGCTTGGAGGTGATGAAAGGGCATCAATCCTCCCCAAAATGCATAGGTGGTGGGCTTCAACACCCTTAGGCTCTGCCTCAGATCCTTGTGGTACATTCACCCCAGGGATTTGCTGCAAGACCCCTGCCTTCAATGCACCCGTCAGCCCAGCCACAGCTCTTGGCCCAAATATAAGGGGTTTGGAGCAAGGTACCAATCTNTATTATTATTATTATTATTAAGATGATGTAAATCAGATGTTGCCTGGGGGGTTGGTTTTGTTGGTTTGCTTTTTTTGTTCTTGCAAAGCCCTTTCTATCCCTTGTAAAGATGATCCAGTTGTTCTGAGTTGCTTTTTCTTTTCTATATTTTCCCAATCTTTTTTTTTTTTTTTTTTCC